>JAMKCH010010565.1:0-27392 GCA_023653785.1 Ophioderma brevispina
TTTTGGGATCCTGGGGGCCTTGGTGTGCTATTTTGTACTTCTAGATCTAGTATAAAATTTAAAATCTTTTGGATGCTATTATGTATTATGATCAGGATAAAACCTTAAGATATATATGAGAACATTGTCCAGTAATGAGTACAGGTACTTGATCATTTAAGCTTAAATGTTTAATAGATGTGCTAAAAACTGTGTTGTGTGATTGTGACACATTTTAATTGGTGACTTCTAACTTTTACAGAATATTGCTAAAGCTGGCCTTTTTACAGATGTATGTGATACTTCCATCGGGACAATAGTCCACAACGTATAAGTACGCAGATAAGCAATGTCATTGATGTAGAAAAAAATGTCTCTCTTTCTGATATACCACCTTAAACCCCATCAAAAACATGGTATAAATCCTGTAGAAAATTTTATTTGCTTTAAAAAGACACCAATCACATGCTGCTTGGAGGCTTTATTCAACCAGTTATCTTAAACATTGTTTGTCAAAAGCAGCGGCCATTTTGGATTAGAGGTTACCGCAAAAAAATTGAATAAGCAGGCCCATTGCAGCAACTGAAATCCAACATTTATTAGAGTTAGTGATCACAAAACGGGTTCATCAGCATTTTTATGGTATTGACACACACATTGTCATGTGTTAGGAGAAATGTGCAAAAATGGTGTTTTTTGTGATTATAAGACCCCCATTCATTCCCTAGACACTAGAACTTTTAAGTTAATCTGGCTATGATCCTGTGCTTTTCACACAAAATGTATATTATATAAGGGCAAATTCCTGAGAAGTCTTGATCCCATTTATGAAGAAACAGTTTGAATATGGGGAGACACGTATGTCAGTCGTATCATTTTTTTGAAAAAAAAAAAATGGAAAAAAAATATACCTTTTTGCCCCAAACCGGGGTGTTAGATAACAACAACCCACAAAATGGGTGGAGTATCATCAGTAGATAATAAAATTTATCTTCAATATGACACCAAGAACAAGGTAATTGAAGCCAAGTAGGACATACCCTCAAACTACTGTCGTTAGCCAAACGGCGGCCATTTTGCCGCATCTTGCTTTCGAGGTTGACTCGCAAACCAAATTAATTAGCACCATCTGAATATTGTGTATTATCATAAAAACTACAAAAAATCAAGGTGTGCTTAGTTTGTAGTGTTGCAAGAACATGCGTTATTTTTGAGTGTGGCCCTTCACTACATGCGGGAGTACCTGCAGGGTACTCCCATGCAAATGGATCTTTGAGTCTCGTTGGATTATTTAGTAACTTTTTCATTATTAACCAATTTGGTCCAAATATGTTATATGGTTTACACAAAATTCATATATAGGTTTTTGAGTGCTGGCTTAACTCAAATATGGATGTTACTAAGTTGAAATGATTAGAAAGTCGTAAAAAACAATGAATGTTTGGCGCCCTCTATGGTCCAAAGTGCTGCCTATTAGGCAGCCGGGGGGAGTACATGTGAAGGTACTCCAGAGGAGTAGTGCAGCTGTACTCCACTACTGGTGGCTTACATGGGAACCTGTTAGTCACTAGAGGCAAACTGTAGAGGACACTATAGGTATGGGTACTGCTAGTAAACATAGCTGCTATCCAGCAAGTGGCTTGTGTAATTCGCAAGTTACTTAGTTTGTTAGGCGCATTTCAATAATGCATCAAGGGGGACCCTGAGAGTAGAGCTTAGAGTACAATGGAGTAGCCTAAGCTCTAGGTTACCATATGAGTAGGGAATCTTGCTGGGTTTGTTATCCACAAAATCAATAGCTTCAAAGAGGCTAAAGTGAATATGTTGTACGTTTATCGTCTGGGCCCATATCATACATGTATCTAGAATTTAGATATCCCATAATTTCATCAAAAATATTTGCAAGTTGTGTCTTTGTATTGTTCTATAATTGTATTGATTTATGTAAATAATGGTTGTAGTTATACATTTTGCTGCATAAGAGACAATTTTAAATACAACGTATCCTAGTTAATCTTCACATGCGTCCGATTCGGCTCTCGCTGAAAGAATCCTCTGCTAATTTCACAAAACTGGTTCAATTTCAATATCACAGAATGTCTCTTATCCAATAAGCTCTCCACATTAAGAATGTGTCGCGCTGCATTGTCCAGTCAGAAGCTGTAACTTGTTCCTATGCCCATCAAAACGATTCTTAATCGTTGCCAGAGCTGAATTGTGTATTGTTCTTGAAACGAACATTCATGTTGGTCCATATCTCAGCTCTTCAAGGTTCAAGGAGGCAAACATACAATTCGTTGCCCGTTATTTTTAGCCAGAATTCAATTATGTTTTTGAGCTCGTGGTTTATTCGGCTTGATGACGGTAGGATCGTTTTCGTTAGTGTAAGACTTGGCGAGGGAATGCGATATTCCTGTTTTCAACCATTTCATATATTTCTGATTTTTGCGATGTGGACGTTTCTTAGCTTTGACGCTATGATAGCTGGCATATCTTTTGACTTTTTAGGTGTGTTTAGAAATAACTGTTTCACCCATTCTGGAAATGTTTAACGTTATCTCGTTATGATAATCCACTGATGCGGTTTTGGTGACACAGCTGAGTTTGGCTCCGGAATACAAAAACATCAAACACTTCAGCATGCAGAATTACCAACCGCCCAGTCCTTTTTCCAGTGGTGTTGGGAACCCATCCATATTCAATTGGCTATCAAACACTTTTAGGGTAGACTGTGTTAATCCGTATTTTGTTTGTTTTTAATTTGCGTTGATATTGATGTGCAGTAGCAGTAAAATATTCGGCTTTTTGATCAGGAAAACTTCTACCATTCTGATGTTTTAATTTAAATCCAAGGCTTTCAAACAGTTTCGAGAGACTCGCTTTCCCACCAGTGAAATTAATATCTTGCGAGAGTCGTCAACAGTTTATCTATGTGGGAAACCTTCTTTATTAAAATTGAGCCTTTACGAACGATTTGCTTGTCTGTCAAAATCATCAATGTTTAGTTTATCGCAGGGTATCTCTGTCAAAGCCGTTTGTTTTAGAAGTCTGTACAAAACGTTGATATGGCTATCCCTGTAACAGTTTCCATTCTTCCATTACATTATGTAGCAAGGTAGGTTCCCTTCCCACTTTCTTTTCAAGACGGTTTAAGTTTGAAACACGCTACGGATTATCAGTTGTGGCTGCCATGATTTGAGGCGACAACGTGTACGGGATGATCGTGGAGAATATTTAATTAAATGACAAGTTGTATTATTCTTAAATGGAAATGGTAGTTTCCAAACCACATTTCCCTTTGTGACAGATATAATATTCGATAGGTCTGTATGAATTGTAAACCTTGTCGGTTAGTAACATTAATATGTATATATGAGGCTTTATCTGTGACTTGAAACATATTCGACCCTAGTCATTCGAGGCTATAGCTAGTACTACTGTAAAATGTGCCGTACTAAAATGCAATGAATCGTGTAGGAACAAGTATAGAGAGACATTCACTTTTTGATGATTAAAAAGAACAAGCAAGCCGATTATCTCGGATAAATGTCTAAATCTGATTTTAACCCAACACACCCTCCTCAATTTCAACCTTCTACTCTCTTATAAAGTTATGAGGGAGCATAGTCTCACGGTCGTTGGGTTTACTATAAGACAAGTTTGTCATAGGTTTTTGATTTACTGTTTTGTTTGGTTCACTTCTGATCTCCTTGAGTTTACTAAGTGGGAAATGTGACCACGTGACTTGTGAAAAAACGCGGATTCGGCAAAAACGGGAGTATATGTATCAGACTAAAATATTCCTTTGCAATTACTCTCAAAATGTTTAAAAGAGTGAAAAAAATTTCTAGAGAGCATATGAGCTATGAGTCTACCCAATAATCACACCCTAAAAGGAGAGCGATTACTCTGGTAAGAACGAATTTACCACTGCATTACTCGAAAAGTGGATTTTTACTTTAATCAGAGTGAATTTACTCAATTTAAAGTTTCACACAAGAAAGATTGGTGGTCAGTCATGTGGCACTTTAATCCTTTGAGAACCAATACCAATGTCAATTTTGGCCTTTCAAAAATTGTAAATAAAAAGTCTCATTGCCTGGGCCATCCGAATTAGTTATGAAAAACGTATTTAAAGGAGTCGAAACAAGCCTATAGGCCTTGTTGGTGTGTTTTAGATGACTTTCCAGATCACCTGCAAAACATTTGGGAACGCCATCTCTAAAGCTACTGAATTATGTTTGTACCAAAGATACAAAACTGGCCAGTTCCCAAAGGGTTAAGACAGGAGTCTTGCTGCCTAATTACATTTTAGAAAGTACATCATCGCAGAAGAAGGCAACTGATTTGACTGTTAAAAGATAAATTACTAAATTCCCCAACCTCTTATAATTCCAAAATTCTCCAACCTCCGTCTACAATCATGTCTAATTTCACATTCAACGAAAAACTCGATTCGCTATATGGAAATAGTGGTCGATTTCTTATTGGATATGCATTTTGTAATCAATATTGCACCCAGGAGGCTTTTGTTCTATTGAAATTGTTTTAACATTAGGCTACTCCTTTCCTTAAAGGTCAATCTGGGGAAAGTGCGTCACACGGGACTGTGTGTTTTATCATTGATAAAAGGCTAAATTTCTATCCGAAGAAAAGAACAAATTATTTTTCTTCTAAAACCTCTTTATAATCCTTTCTAAACCCGTTACGATTTTTTGTGGGGGGGGGGGGCAAGAGGTGGTTACTAATCCGATTCTTCTCGGACCGACAGAGCCACGAAAAGTTTGTTTCTTATCTAATCAGTTACATCATTAGTACTTTAGTACTTAAGGGAGAGAGTTAGAATGAAATTTCACCCATTTTCAGGCCCCCTCAAAATGAGGAAAAGTCCATAAAAAGTTATCTTGTATCTCCTCTTCAATTACAAGCCAAAACAAATATATTTTATTATTTAGTGCAAATTTGCTTATTTAAATTACCCCTATCATTTCCTTGAAAAAAACCCGGAAGTAGCCAAAAAACAAACCGGAAGTAGCAAAAAACCAACGGAAGTGTTTTTTTTTTGATCAAAAAATACCCATTTTCAGCACCAGAACAGCTCCTTGATTATGTTTTTGTATTTAGAGATGATGCCCTCTGTTCTTGCTTTTCTGTATCAATCATTCCCACTAGCTTGTTGGAAGCCTGTAAGCATCATCAAAGTACATGTACTGGTAGGTACACTTTGCTGTACATCATGACAGGGTACTACTATACACAAAACTTCAATGTCACATTTTTTTTACTTATTCTTTACGGTTTGCCCTGCTGTGTTTGACATATAGTTGTTGAATTCCCCATGAAAAGAGCTTTCCAAAAATGTATACTTTTGCTGCTCTATCAGGTACATCAAAATATGTTCAATTTTGTAATGGACGTCATGGACGGCAAATGAATTAATGTTGTGACAACGCTTTGATGGTGGTGAACGGGAACAGATAAGTGATGGAGGGAGCCTCTCTTATTGCCATGAAATACAAAAATTGGCCAATTGTTAATTTATGGTTGGTCTTTTCAATATAGAACACAAATTGGTTAATTTGCTCTTAAAATGTGCAAATATCAGTGCGGGAAACTTTCGAAATATGAATCAAATGATTATTTCATCACAAAAATTCCGTATTGAAATTTAAAGGGCTATTTTCGGAATAAAAAAGCACAATATTGTATCTTCAAATGACCAATAACTCAAAAAACCGTTTGTCCGTGTTCATCATTTTTGCATGAATATAGTAGAGAGACATAAATGTACCCAGGGCCACCATGTCTTTCAAAGTTTTGAACATTTGGATTTTTGAGTAAGGAAAAAACATCAATGATTAGATTTAAACAAGAACTGAATTATTTGACCTAAGCATTAAAAAATATGAGATATAGCCTAATTATATAAATGGCGGCCATTTTGGATTTGGCGTGAAGGAAGTTCATCAGTGAGTTAGATTTGTACATTGGATTCTTGACTCCCCAACATATTTAACAACACTAAAATCATCAAAATCTACTTTAAAAGCTGAGATATTGCTAATTTGGCGGCCATCTTTGATAAAATGTTCTCCCCAAATGGGATTTATGGGGATTTTGGATATGTTGTTGTATGATGCATTCTGCTTATCTGGTGCAAAAATCAGCTCAATAACAATTTTTTCCGGGTCAAAACCCCCAGTGGCCATACCACCCGTGCAATATTGGTGTAGCCATGATTTTGAGACGGAGCTCGGCACAAACAATATATTTTGAGTCTGTTTTTATCGTCTCACAATTCAATCGAATTGATTTTGTTAACTGATATTTCGTGTCACGAAAGTTGGACAAACAAAATCATCTACGCTTTCATTCTGTTTTGAGGACGTCGTTTATTTTCATCACCGGAATGATAACTATTCGGGCGACAAAATATGGGGATGCTTTTGCTAGTTTGCTCGAGGTCCACATGTAGTCTGCATGCGAATATTCTCTGATTTTCTATGATTTGTTAGAACAAATATCATTTCACTAATGCACTAGATCATTGAATGTCAAACCTGATTTTTTAACGGAATCTGAATTTCTTCCAAGGCTACATTTGGGGAAAAGGGGAATGAACTTACGCGTCCAAGCAAACGATTACTAAAAACCCTCGCAAAATTCAGACCTTGATTCTGGTTTTTTTTTGAATATTTTTGTATTAAGTATTATTCTTTGTATCTTGACAAACAATCTGTGATATTTTGATTCGGAATATGCGATACTAAATAATCCCTTTCGAAATTCTTAATTTTACCATGTCCGACTTTAGGATAGTAGAGTACAACCACTTCCGGTACGCGACGATCCCTGTACAACTTGAATGGCGTCCCCTTCATGGTTAAATGATTGTCTGCAAATGCACAGCTACTATGTTACTGTGATGGTGAAAAACCACTTGCAAGCTTGTGCCGGGAATTCTAGAAACGCCGGTATGGTTTATAGTTGCATATTTGCTCAAATTCGAGTTATTCGCTATATTTTATCGTCTGCTCTGACCTTGCCCAATGTACTTTCCGATACTCATCCCGAACCGGAAGTTCATTTCCACTTGACCAGCACCCGACTGCGCATGCGATGTCTAAACTCGAAAAGGGCTTACGATGGCTCTCATAGTTTAGTAGGTAATGTCATAAAATTAGATGGTACTTTACAACCATGTGTGCAGTGACGGTCGTTTACGTTCTAAATGAAAACAATTCAGCCTATGACATACTTAGATATATACTGCCTGTCGCAGTGAGCGATTGCCATGCGCAATACCGGATTTTGACCCATGATCAAGTGTTAAGCCTGCTCACGAGCAAAAATCCTCGCTGCGACTAGAAGTATATCACGGGCTTTAGTTTGAGTCATTTGCATATTTCATAGGGAACTGTCCGTATTCGCATTACCTGTTAACAATGCATAATGTCTTTAAAAAAAGCGCCAATTTAAATACAAAGTTGAACTGCACATACATACATACATGAGGTGAATGAGCGGTAAGAGGCGAAAAACCGTCGACAAGGTATAAGATCGAGTGGCCCTGGTTCGAGCCCCGCGAGAGTCGGGTTTCTATTTGTCATATTCTAATAGTTCCTATGAAGTCGAAAATTGCATAATTACCCAGCATTAAAATGTAGTGTGATTATAGAATTTCTCTTCGCTCCCGAAAATTGCGTATATAATGCGCAGGTGTATGCTATGGGTGTCCGTCCGGCACCTCATAGTTTGAAAAGTCATGTAAAGTTGTTAGTCCCGTGTATCGGAGGAGTCATTCCTCAGCACGTAAAATATGTAATCGTTATTGAAAAGAGTAGGGGATCCATCCCAGGTATGTTACCTGTACGCATCAATTTAAGTACCAGGGTACCGTCCAATCCGCACTGGGCTATCGTAGAAGGGGAGATCATAATCCAGCATGGAAACATGTTGAGGCTTCATCCAACAGTGTACCGACATAGCTGATAAAAACATGAAAGTACACCGGACTGTTAAAATTAACGGTGAATAACTGTACTTGGGTGTCCACCTAACTGAGATAGCGTATAAAATATGAAGGACACAGCGCAGCGCATCTGCGTGGCCTTTGTCTCGAATTAAATGTTATATTTCCATAAATTTTTACAGACTAAATGCTAATGAATATAAAATGTCCTTCCTTTTACAAAGTATGGTTTGTTCTATTAGTACCTCAAATCTAATATAGAACAGCTTGTGCAAAGTGTTGCGATTATTGCATGATTATTGGATGATCATTATTATTTACCTTAAAGGTGCAACGAGAGATTTTGGGACATCCATATAGGGTGTCATATATAATGATTGAATATAGATAAGGCACCCTTCGATAGATTTCTTACCTTGTATTTGGCTACAAAAATGTTTTGAAAGTGGAAACAAAAGACGATTTTCATTTGCTTAATTCAATATAAAACAGACTGAATTTAGTATTTGCTCCTATAGTAAATTAAAAATTTCATTTAATTTTTTTACCAAAAGAAATTATCAGCTTAATCCTTTACATGGGGATATTTTTGATAGCAAGCTGTACATTATCTAACACAACCGTTAACACAGGTTGATACCACACATGGCAATTTTGTGGTAAATTGTGGTAATTGGATGTTCAACACATCAGCTATCAGTCACTGTGGCATTCTGTGGTACTGAGTTGTTTGATTATGCACATCAGTTGTGGTACCTTGTACATGTAATTGGTAGTGTACCATCCAAGCGCCTGTGGTAGTGTGTGGTATGTAGTAATTGCTTGCAAAACATAGTGAATGGTGTTAGGGTCAGTGCAAAATTCAGAATTTTCAAATTTTTAGGGACACCTGTTATTGGAAATCTCTCGTTGCACATCTATATATTAATACCGGTGGTCTGTCTGTCTGTCTGACCGCGTCTATTTTCTCGGACACCGAGGGTCGCACGTTCCCGAAACTTGGTGGGTGGGTGCCCCTTGACCGAACGAAGAACGAGTTTGTATTGGTTTGTGGATCAAAGGTCATCGGGGGTCATTCAAGGTAAAAGGAGGTCAAATGTGGTAAACGATGGTGTATGGACATGAAACTTGGTGGGGTCGATTGTTGATACAGGTGTCATATATTACAGTGTCCGTGTGACTGAGTGTCCTACCACCCATCTGTCTATTGTGTTCTCCATTGAGTGCTGAATGCATCATTTGTTTCAGCACTGTACTCGAATGGCCTCGTCTACAAGGTCACGGTTTATTCCGTACATGTTGCTATGGTAGCTAGGACACTCTCTCATGGGGGACACTCAGTTCTTTACACCGGGTCATTCAAGCCAGGTGATCGCGAAACCCTGGGACCGCCTAGTTCCCCTTTATTCCATTAATTAATAAAAAAGGCATGAATATTAATTTATATGCAAATTTCGAAATTTTCTGGATGTTTGTAACAGGATTTACTATAGACAAACCGTCGTGCAACTCATCATTGCCTCGTGCATATATAATTTTTCGCGTTATTGCACTGTTAGCCTTAATGATAATATTATTTTTATTAATTTTATTAATACTATTGTTAAATCCCTCTGCAAAAGTCCGATATTATTCTGCAATATGCCTAACCTTGAATTAAGTATTCACAATAATAATGCCCATTTTAGGGTACCCTCAATAGAATAAAGGAAATCCGAAAACCAGATATCTATTCTGTAAATATATCTACCCTTTAATGTCCACGTGATTTAATCCAAGAGCAATATTCTCATCAATTACTTAGAGATACCCATCTTCAAATTTCTATTTCAAACGGTTAGTTATTGATATCAATATCCGGATAAGAAACCTTATTATGAAACACTCGTTCGTTCAAGCTAACAATGGCAGGTTAATGCCCCACAAACAAAACGTTATCCAAACAATTCTTGGAGATTTCCCATTCAAGTATTCAGCAATGGAAGTGCGAAGATAAACAAGAGTTATACCGGTACCTATAACCTCAAAGAATGGTGTAGATTTCCTGTGCACGTTTATTAGTGTCCTCTAAATTACGATTCCACTTTGAAACTGATATAATATTTATACACTGTAGTGTTGCTTTCTTAATGGTTTTGTAGATGATTAGGGTTTAATCAATTAATCAACACTGTGACTGTGAGATCAGGCCGCAGCGTGGATTTTTGGGGGGGGTGGGGAGGTGCGGATTTTCCCCCAAAAAGTGGACCTTGTTCCCAAAAGTGGACCTTTTCACAATAGAGGTGATGTAATTTGGGCAAAAAGTGACCCAAAGTCCTGGGAAAGGGTTAAAATTTTTGACAAAAAAAAATTTTGTGGACTTTTTTGGAATTGTGGAGATTTGGCTCGGCCCTGTGTGAGAATTATTATTTTGAGTTGATTAGTAAATCGTTTAGCCTAAAGGCCATGAAGTGGATTGTCGTTAAATGACAAGCGTATATTTTGAATGAAAGCATTAGTTGTTCCCAAATGCAAATAAACTTTTGATAAAAGACTTCTAATTTTTCCTAAAGTGCTAAACAGCTAAATAGTATTTATGTTTTTCATTAAAGGTGATTGACCCGACCGACAGCCTCATTCCCTTATTTGACCATCAAAATTAAGATTTTGGTATCAGCAGAAAGTTCATTTTTCTCATTACCCTAGTCAAAATGAAGGCCCAGGAAATGTTTCCTTTTGATGCCTTGACGAAACGTTTGCAAACGTGGTCGACCACATTTTATTAACACATAACAATGCTAGAGGCCACAATTTGCTTCCGATATTCAAATGGCGGACCGATTTCATTCAATTGTAAATCGGATGTTTTGTGATATGCCTTACATGTGGGGGGAGGCCGCTCCCATCCTGCCCCATCCCCATCCCCCCTCCCTGAGAAAAATCGTAAGAAAAATCGGACCATGAACTGGGTCACCCACCTTTAACAGAAAACAAAAAATACTAGTTATCCAGAAAATCTGTACTTCGATGTTATTTTGATACCATAATTGTGAATTACTATGCTGAATATTATATGAAATAAAACACTGCTCGATTATGTTGGTAATTGTAACATACTGATAATGCAATAGGTTGTGAATAAAAGAGGGAAGATTTGCTTGGATGAACAACAACTTTGTTTAGTTGTGAAAATTTGAATTCTTTCATGCTTACATTTATTGATTTCTTGTCCAACCTGGGTTATTAATAATATTCAGTGCCAAACACACTTTCCCCATGGTGCTAAGACAGGAAGTACAACCAGGACAGCCTGGGAAAACGTTCTTCGTACCATAACCCTTTATACCGCAAAATGGCAACGGATTTGTGATGCACATTAAGACCACAAAGCCGGTAGGACTGTGTACACTAACGGAGTTACATTGAAAGAAAGTTCCCAAAGTCATATTTACGTCCATTGAAAACAATTTCATGCTTTTCGTTGGAACGTAACTTCTTCACTCTTTGATGCCTTTGCGACAGTAAATTCAACTCTTGCGTTGGGAAATATGAGTACATTTTATATAAGTGCCTCTTATGAAGCATCGTGCTCCTGCAAGAACACAGATGATTGCCGGTGTGAAAAAAGTAATCATAGTCAGGCCGCTACAAATAGTCGGGTTCCATAGTCGACAACGGAATAAAGCGTGAAATAACGTTGCGTGAAGAGTCATCTGAATCGATTGCACTATGTTCACCATTGTTCCCGGGACTGTGAGCCCGGAGACTATATCTACTGCCACACCGGTTTAAGGCCGATGGGTCAGGGTTCAATGAGAACATCCGACTGGGAAAGCCAGGACACAGAAAGAAATATCACATTTAGGCTGTCAAACACAGGGCAGGAATTATAGATTCCTATACATGCTATTCTACATCTCGGGAGATCAACTGTGATCAACGATTTGTTGTAAACCAACTTAATTGATTCAAAACTCAAATTCAATATTACTCATATTAAATTGATGACAATTCCGGGATCAGAAACAACCTATTTAATTTATGTATTAATGGTTTGGGGAGCCGAGGTTCCTCTTCGGTGTATCTTTGGTGTAAGACTTGATCAAAGAAATCGATTAAGCCCATACGGGAATAAAGCCCATAAACACCATTCGACTCTATACATGATTATTTCGTGCAGGAAATTACATGCGGCAGAACAAAGGGGGTGAAGCCCATTCAAAAAAGTCGTCCGTGCTGGGCGATGACATTGAATATTGCACGAAATAATAGTACTGTCCATTCAAGTAGCTTGGACCCCGGTTTTTAATCAATATTAGGGAAGGTATTAGTTGTCGGGAGAAATCGTGAAAAGAAAAGTTGGCTTAATCTAATTACCCACACGATTTTGAAGGTGCGTGCTGAAAAGTAATTCTTCACACCCAATTCTATTAAATTTCTGCGATTTTGGCCATCAATCGGCACGGAATCGTAAACCCGCCGAATATTCGTAATGAGCATAAACTTGTTCAGGAATGTTCCATTTATAGATAGGTGTGTGTAAAAACGTTGCATTGCTCTTGACAGTGAAAACAGTGATGATCATCAACAATGCTTGTTATGTATAAATCGCGTCTATTTATCCGGGAGTTTGAATGTAGTCAATCATTGCCTGATCAACTTATGATGTGACATCAATGTTTACAAAACGACAAAACCTTAGCGCCGGTCTACTGACGTGATGAGGTGCGAAGGATCACATATAGCTACAGCACTATTCAATAGGCTATTTATAATGATGAGCGCGAATTTTAAAAGCACAAGCCCTACAGGTGCTACGAATACCCACCAGCGGTGATGCAATGGCACCAAAGAGGTTCTATAATATAGATAGAGAGGCCAAAAAGTTACGTAATCTTTAGAAATTCAACCGTCTAGCATGTTGTTGCCGACCACAAAGAAAAACCTTGAGTACAAAACAATAGACGCAATGGCTGACTCCGGTTCTTCCACATACGGTGGGTGCCGCTTTGCAGATACACTAATCGTAGTGATACAAATTAGTATGTTAGAGGTGGCCAGGTGTAAAAAAATAGTGTACCTGGATCATTGCGCTCAAATACTCTTTTTTTCTCCTAATGCAATGCGCGCTAGGTGAAAGATGTATTCATTGAGCATGTTGAGGCGGTTTATTTAATCCCAAGACGAATGATGTGTCATTTCATCCGTTGTGTGTGGCCATGGGTAGGACAAAATTTAACCACCCAATAGTAGCACCCAACATCCAACGACTGATATTTTGGCGGATTGTTGGTATCGAATTGACATATGTGTGTATACAAGCCCCCCAAACTAATAATTATTCCGTGCAATATTCAAATGTCAGCGCCCAGCACGGACGAGACTGGTTTGGAAGGGGTTCACCCTTGGGCATAACGGCCTCTCAACTAAACATGCTGAAGATGTTTCTACTCTAAAATCGTAATTTATCTTTCTGGTACATCTCAAACTTTTGAGATGGTCAGGAATGATTTGCTAAAAATTGTGCTCTGCACATCTTCTAGCATCTACTGTACAAAATGTGAAGCATGTGGCTTGACCCATCATTGTTTAAATTGTAGGCTTTTTTTATATTATTTTAGTTCGTTTTTCTACTTAAAAGAATTCTTGTTTGCTTATATTTTTGTTTTTCATGTATGAGCCTTACGAGACCCGCTGATCGGGTATCTTGTTGTCCAAGATAGCTCCTTTTTAACTGCCAGAAAATGTTTCCCTTTTAATGTTTTATATGTATCTTTTATTTGTATAGATTGTATCTGATTGAATTGTTATGAATAAACTGGCTGATTGAATAATATTTCATAAGAATAAGACATTTGATCTTCCCAAGCGTGAATCTGATCAAGACCTTGCCAATCAGTTCGCTGTCTAAGATCATGGTCATTCGTAGTAAAATTTCTAAGAAATCCACAGATAAATTACGCATATATGCAAGAAGTACAGTTGGCTGTACCATGTTTGAATCGGCTAGCAAGCTGTAAGTTATGAATGTAACATGTAATTCACCTGGAAAATCCCGAGAGCTTAATCCAGTGCCTGCACCACTTGTGAAAGAGTGCATCGACTTGCTTACAAGTCTCTTGCTAAAGGGTACTTATCTGCCTTGTCCGATGGTTACTCATATTAGAACTCTTTTGTAAAAACATTGTCTGGACAAAGTGCTCTTAACAAGTAAGAATTATCGGTCTGTGACCAATTTGTATTCCCTCAGCCCTTTGCAAAGACTAAAGGGTATTTTGTGTGTCCTCTATACTTAATGATTATCATTAATGACCATGATGAATTTCAATTGGCATACGGGTTTGGTTATAACATCGAGACCGCACTCTTGCGTGATGAAAACGACATTTTAATTGCCGTGAATGAAGGCAATATAACTGCCCTTATTCGCCTAGTTTTTTTGAGCGTGGCATTTGATACCATTGACCATAACATCATGCTCTCCTGATTGTCTGACATCGTTTGACCTTTGCGACGATGTCGTTTTTGTCTGGAAGATAGGCTCTCAATATGTGCGCATTGGTGATTTCCTTGTCCAAACAAGTTTTTATTTTTCTGTCCCTCAGGGTGCAGTCCTTGGGCCACAATGATTTACTACTTATTTATATCTACATCGTGATTGTCTACGCTGATATTACGCAATTGTTTGTCACTTTTGAGCTAACTCAACAGTTATTGATCTTATTGATGTACGTATTTCCGAAATTCCTCATTGGATACAATATCATTTATCCCAACTTAACGATGAAAATCGTAATTGTCGATTAACATGTCTATGAATGTTCGTATTGAAAAGTATTATTAAGTCTGCTTTCTACTTCAATCACAACACCGGCAGTCACCAAATACCTTAATGTTCAGATTGACCATTCTTTGGATAACTCTCCTCTATGGCATCCACAGACTCAAATTGTCTGTCTTCAGATCGTTCAAATACTGCTGCTTGTCTGGTTACTCTATCTAGAGAGTAATTTCATATCACCTCTTGTTGGTTATAGAATAGTATGTAAACTGTGATTATCATTTTCATTTTTTTAAATAACACGGCGCCTCCTACTTAAAACATATGCCTACGCATACACTTCGAGCAATACTAATACTCTCTGTGAATCAAGGTCAAAACGTTCTTCGGGAGACACGGTATTTTCAGTTGCGGCTCCTCGTCTCTGGAACTCTCTGCCTTTACTAGTCAGGGTCTGCTCTACACTGGCCTAGTTTAAGAAAATACTCAATACTCATCTTATGAATGAAGCCTTTACTTAGGCTCTACTCGAATATGTCCAATTGTTACCCAAGAATAATAAGAACTAGTACCGCAGGAAAATTATATAGCATACTGAAATGAACCTGCAATGCAGTCAAAAATCTGGATGTTTACATTGTGTAAAATTCAAGAAGTGACATCATTTTAAGTGATTGCTAGTGGCTGCAGTGACGTCACTGCCGCCATTGTGCTTTACCGCATTGACAGAGTGAAAGTACATTGTTCCGTATCTCAGCAATACCATTGGGCCTTTCCGTAGACAGTTTTAATATTTTGATGCGACATGTGCAATATTGTCTTAATATCTTATCGGTATTTAGCCTGTACTGTATGGGAGGTCAACCGCATGACAATAAGGTTGATCCCCATTAGGGAGTGTTCATTATTTAACGCGCTGGGGGGTGATGGAAGGGATTTCCGTCTTTTTAAGCGTTGTTTTTTCAGTCCCGTCCCCCATCTCAAGTTTCTAAAATGTCATGTCGCCCCCTGACTAGTAGAAACAATTTCAAGGCCCGCGCTTAATTTTTCAATTATACATTCACTAAATTGGCAATATCAGCAGACGTCTTTTATGGGTCAGCGAGAGTGATTGCTTCCCTAAAAAAACAAAAAAAAAAATAATGCATTGAAGGCGAATGATTGTAACTTCCTCTTGTAAGATAATTTCTAGGAGCCTTGCAGTAGTAATGTTTCTTTACTTGGCTCCCTGATAGTCCTGAGAGCTTTTTTGGGGAGAATTACCCTTTTTTTTTTTTTTTTACAAAGCAAGATGCAACAATAGCTATTAAATATTCTTTATGACTCTTTTTACTAGATCTTTACTGTCAGAAATGGAGACAAATCAATTATCACGAGGGCTTAATAGTGTTGAAAAAGGTCCGCTATCCTATCTCAGTATCTGCATTTTTAGAGCCGCAAATGATCCTACAACACTCGTCACTGTTAGCAAATTGGTCACAAAAGCCTGCATGTTTTTTGTCGCGGTGGCTCCTACAAGTATGGCAATTGAAAGAAATTGTTTTCACAAGGAGACTGTGACCTGCATATAGTTCCTTATAAATCTTCACAGATGAATGCGTAGTAGTGGATGTGGTGCCTAGGGAAAGATGTTAAGTGGGTGCCCTTGAGCGCGTAGCGCGAGCAATATTGGGGTGGGGTACAGGGACACCACTTTGGGGCCCGTGGCAGGGGTCCAGGGGATGAGCCTCTGGTAAGCGCTTGTGTTTTAGCAGGTGTGTGTGCCTTCAAGAGGAGGCTCTTCAGTTATCTCATATCTTGAAGGTAGAAGAATTATTTTGAATTATAATATTGTTTTAGTAGGCCAAAACGATCACTTTTTCAGTGACTGAGTACTGTCGGAGCACTGTCACTGTATCAGTGTCTTTGACGTCAGAGAAATGTACTTTGACGTTTGAGTCACGTAAACATAGGTGGTTGTTGGTCGAGGAATATTGTGACATGCGTCCTTCTCAAGAATGAAGATCAATACCACAAGCCATTGGAAAAGTTGGTATAAGTGTTAAAGTGGGTCTCTAGGCACACAGCGCGAAGGCAATAATGAGTGGGTCAGGGCCGTCCAGGTTGGGTGGGGCCCCTGACGGGGGTCGCAGGGGGCTAGGCCCCCGGAAGTTTCTTGGTGGGTTTTTATCATGTTTAGTGCCTTCAGATAGCTTCTCTCAATTATCTCATATCTCGAAGCAGATGAGCTATTTTGAAACTATAAATTGCTTTACTTAGGGAGGCCAAAACTGATCTACTTTTCAATGACTGAGCATGTGGGAGCACTGTCCTGTATCAGTATCTTTGTACATTGTGAGTCACGTAAACATATAGGTGGCTGAAAGGAATATTGTGAAAGTCCTTGCTCAAGTAAAGATCAATCAACAATCATTGGAAAAGTTGGTAGTAATAGCCTAAGTTGTAAGATGCTAGTATGATGAGATGCATCAATAATACACATTTTTTTGATCATATATCGTAATGAATTTTGGGTGTACGTATTTGTAAATCTGTCACCTGGATTGATTCTCAAATGGATACTTTTTTACAATTGATCCTATACTTGTGATAGCATACCTAACTCATTTCATATCACTTTATTTTACTGCTCTGATTTTAATTTTTATCAAATAGCCATACTGTGTGAGCATGATGGATCGGCATGGATCAATTACCAGGCTATAAAGTATTGATAAATGTGAGCTGTTTGACATCACACTGCAAGAGAAATTGGAAGACATGTTTTATGTTTTGTAGGCATTGAAGAGATAGAGTGGCATCATTTAAAATCCTTTATAACTATCATCACAAAATTAGACCTTAATTCATATTCAAATAAAACTCCCGTTGAGCCATGTGATATCAAATGTTACCATTCATTTATACTGTGAAAGTTAATCAATGACCATTCAAAATATTGGGGGTATTGGGGCAAGCTTATATGTACACACTATATGATTATGAAGTTTTCTGTTCTGTCATACATGATCATTGCAATGAAAAGCTAGTATGACAACGTGGGTATGTCAGGTCTTATGGAACTGCATTAACATTTATTGTACTTATTAAAAATTAAATTCCGTTTTACAATCATTGGGCTTAATGGTCTTGCTTGTCTCTTGTATGTGTAAAACATTATGTTGATATTTTGTCGACAAGGCATATATTAAAACTACTGACTACAACATTCAGGATGAAATTATATTTAAATTATAGCAAAACTTGTGATTAAAAGATTATAGCCTAAAAATTAAGCCACCTTTCATAGTCTAGCTAGCATCATTTTTGATAGTCCTCTTTCACCATAACTTCTTTAACATTTTTATTTTTAATGAGATCACTCTTATATCAATGGGTAAAAAAAATATAAAAAGTAAAAAAAAAAAAAAAAACAGTTCATTTTTTCACTATGACTTTAGGACAAAAATTTGCGCGCCCCCCCATCCTGTTAGAAAAAAAATTGTGTCCCCCCCTCAAGGTTTAAAAAAAAAATTCATGTCCCCGCCCTTGATTGTCGCTCTGCATTCCCCCTGGCGTAAATAATGAACACTCACTTAAATGCCTCCTGTCGGCTTATCACAGGATGTCTTAGCCCAACTACAAAGAGAACTCTATACATCTAGCCGGAATTGTTTTTCCACCAGACATCATAGTCGTAGTGTAGAGAGATGCAAGAGCCTAGCTGCCAAGTAAAGTATCTATGTGAAACAGAAACCCTAGGTTCGGACAGAGATCTGCGTACCCGCCTTAATCAGGAGTTGCAGGTTTTGGGGTATACTAATTCTAATAGGCGTTGTTTTGATATTTAGCGGTATCGGTTGGCAGGGCTACAGAGCGGATCGCATAGCTCGTAGCCATGGCGCGTAGTCAAGGGTATATGTGTGATAGAGAGTACTTTTGCAGGGGAAGTTCTGGAGTTTTGAGTTAATGCACAGGTAATTTAACAGAAGCATGATTGATGGAGATTCATATTTTTTTTCTAATTCTCATGATATTACTAAGATTTTTGCACAAAGGTTAAGATAGATTGCTTGGTTTTTAATGTCACTGGGACCGAGGACTGCCATAAGTAAGGCATGTAGCAGTTCCACAAATTTACCGTTTGGAAATCCACATTGCCCAAATCGAGCCAATCGTGTCCTACCCTCCATGTACAGAACCAATGTTAGTATAACATCTTGATCGATGTACGCTGTGACAGCAGAGATACAGAAGCTTTGTGCTTTGCCGTATTGTAGTATAAACGGTTAACGAGATGAATAGTTTGGTGTCACCGTGTCAGGTACCAGGTCACCTGTCAGGTATCAGATATCAGTTTGCTCTTCGAGGCGACCGATATATATAAATCCGGACTATGTTAAATCCCCGGTTAAATCAAGGTCTGTACATGACCATTGCCAAAAGTGCATTATTTTTTTCCAAAAGACACCGTGTATTATGTCTAACAGTACAAAATTTACTTTCCCTACTGATCAAAAACCGGACGTTTAGATGACGATAATCGGTTGTTTTTTCCAATGTCGGGGATACGTACGTCATTGTACCTGAATGGGCTCCCCGAAAGCAAATAAAAACATCAATGGCCCGTGACGTCCTCAAATCTTTATTTTTTCCAAAAATTGGCGCTGTTATTCCCATAATAAAATTCCTTTTTAGATTCAACATCTGTATATTGTTCTTAATTAATTAATATTCAATTGTCCTCACATGAATGTGAAAAAGAGGGTCCAATAAGTTACAAACTGAAAAAACATAGTCAGCCGGCAAATACCCTTACCGTGGAATGTATGAGCAGACGGATCCTCGTTTTAGTTAATAGCAGAGCTTACAGCCACTTGCGCGCGCTGCGGGGGTTATGCGTCCAGAGAGTTTCTTAAGCAAAGTCCAACCCTGAAACACAGTTAATTAGGAGCTGGGGTTCACGCCAAAACATTGCGTTATTTTCTTATACACGAGAAGAAATACAATCGCCGTGACCTCAATAACTGGTCGAAAAAGCTCTTAAAAATGTCCTGATTTGAGGTCAAAAATACTGAATTCATTATAAATCATGTATTCTTGTTGCGGAAGTCACTAATCAATCTACGTGATAAAGAAAATGACGTTGAAAGGCGTGTTTGGGGTTTCAAACTACAAAATTAAAAAGCGAACGAATTTTAAGTTTTGAAAAAGCGTGGCCTCTGAATTATAGAAATCCCACAAATTTTAAAGTATCCCAAATCATTAATTGAATTGTGTGCTACAAAAAAGTATGTACGTATTACTCATACTCTTTTAAGAAAGCGAAGACCACGGAAAAATGTCTACCTAGTCTAGGGGATTAGCAAAAAATCGTGTGCACTTGGTGATTTAGAAATATGACACTTGTGGCAAACACTTAATATAGACTATAACTAATTATTAATTTTCAAAACGGGACCCCAGCTGGATTGACCTGTGGCGGGAAAACTGTGGCTATGTCCAAAATGGCCGCCATTTTAATTTCGATTCCTAATTATCTAGGTTAATTACTGACATGAGTTGATCTGGATTCAGGGGCACGGAAGCTAATATGACACTACTTTTTAAAGATTTCGTGTAAGTCACTTTGTTTTCCAATATGGCGCAATGTTACACTAAAACTGAGCTATTATACAAACTTTGCACAAATAATGATGTGAACTTGATTTTTGTGTGTATTTTTAGTTGTCGGGGTCAAGGAATTCAAATTGATTACTTTTTCTTAAGATCTTGTGCCAGCCATTTCATTCCAAATATGGCCGCCAATTTGAACTTCAAATATATTTGTTCAAAAATAATATATGAATTGATTTTGTGTCTATATCTATGTTGTCAGGGCAAGCTTATTTTATGACAATAAATATTAATGTATTTTTTCTTCAATATTATTACTATTTAGCATAAATATTACGTTGTTATAAAGCGCGGGACATTATCCTTCCGAACAGTTGCTTCAGGGCGCCGTGATGGAGCAACAAGGATGTTTAAACACAACGAGTAAAGCGATAATGGTAAAGAAAGATTCATGGAAAGAATTAAATTAGATGATTAGGAATTCATGGTGAAAGAGGGCGATTACAACAATCATACCACCTAACTACACAGCATAGTAAAGGCTGTATTCTATGTATTTAAATAGCCAAATTAGCCTCTATGGTCAAAAGACCAAACAGAATTGTTAGAGTGAAAAGACATTAAAATTATAATGATATTGACATAAATAGGAGCACCAACATTGGAAACCACAGGGAAGAAGACGAAGGACCATTGTTTCGAGTCCATCCCACCTGCATATAACCTGAACTTAGCGCGAGGAGTCCTGGAAATGAGCCATCCTCCATTGTAGTCTAATTCAACTGTATTATTGCAATGAATTACATTGTAATAAGCCAAAGAAAACATTCTAAATGAAGATTTAAAAGTATAGTATGATCTGTTGACATAAACTAATAACTTCGTTGGTGATCAAGCATTCGATTTTCAGTTTTTCCCAAATTCAAGTTGCTTGTGTTAGTTTCATAGTGACAATCCATTATAGTGCATTAAGGTGGACAAAGAGAATCTCGACGCATTCTATTTCTGTCATTATGTAGTTGTTCCTATAGATTGACAGTAGATCTCATACCTTTATTTGGCTACAAAAATGTCTGTGAAAAGTGAAAGCAAGAGGTGATTTTATATGCTCATATTTCAATGAACCATAGGAAATTAGAATTCCATACAATTTTTGTACCAAAGAACTGATTCTCACCGTAATCCTTTCGATGGGATATTTTTGATAGAAAGCTTACATCGTTGCAAAGTCGCTGGAAGAATGCAATTAAGAGTAAAAGGCGCGAGGTGATTATCAGAAAAGGCAATAGAAATACGAAACACAAGATGCACTAGCCTAGCATCTGTTGTGAATCGGATCCTAGAGGTCAGATGGAGGTCTCAAATTTTTAATTTTATTTCAGAGCACCCGCATTACCATAAACCAGCAGAGCAGACATTTGGAGGACTTCGAAACGTCCAATGCACAATGGAAATGGACTTACCTTCAACTTAGTGGTGGAGTGCTGCATCGCCTGCAAACATCAGTTGTAGATGGAATCACTAGGGCATGCATGAAGGACAGTGTGTAAGAAGACCCGGTTGGCATAACACAGCAAGAGCAATGGATATAGAATGAAATTTTGACATCTCTGTGTACACCGTGAGTGCTAACAGGCATTCTATCTCTCAGGCAAGATGGTGCCCATAGGCACTGCCTGTGGCATTCACAAGAGCTCGCCATTTTCCTCGTCCTAGCCAACTTGTAGCTTGTGCCATACTCCTTCAGTACCACTCCTTATTCCATATGTCAAGATGTTGCCGGACACATCTTCATCTACGACCTTTCACGGCACCCAGAATGATTTGCTTCTCAATGCTGTTCTCTCCTTTCTTCATATGTGACCAAACTATTCAGCCTCCTCTCTCTTATCAGTTTCTTAAGATCAGGCTGAACCCAATCTTCTCCAACACCATTCATTGGTTCTGCTTGTCCTGCCAGGATATCGTCAGAAGCCTCCTATAACAACCAATTTCAAACGAATCGAACGTTTTTAACTTTTAGTTGGTGCCCAAGGCATTGCATGTGGTATAATTAAGCGTTAATTCACTATTTAGTGATTACGTTAGACATAGCGGTATGTCTACACATCAGACAAGTAAATTTAAAACGGTTTGTACCGCCTTGGTGGACATCAGACGCAACAACATTCACAGAACCTAGGTTCCTGAATATTTCCGCATGGTTCACTTACAATCATGTGGAACACACAGGCATACATTTGTGTTCTAATCGGTTTTAGATCAGTGTTGACACAATATAAGAACCCCAGTAACGTCACCTGGTCCAATCGTATTTGAAATGCAGTTTCAGGAGTCTCTTATGTAAATTAAAAAAATGACAGGGACTTGTTAATTGCAATTTATCTAACAACTCGGGGGGGGGGGTTAGGGGGTTACTCAGTGGAAAATGGTAGGTACATATGTGCCGACGATATGGGTCACAACCTTCTTCTCCATTACATAAAACAATGGGTGGTTCTAACCTCTTACTATATTGATGGGTCATTTTTGGAGGTCATTTGCTTACTATAAAATGGGTCCATTTTTTCATTTTTGGTCTCAATTTACTAGGAAAATGGGTCAATTTTTCTGCTTTTCGTTAAACTCACAATGGCAAATGGTTGATTTTACGATTTTTGGAAAAGTTACTATGAAAATGGGCCAGATTTTGCTAAGATAATTATTGGACAATGATGAGGAAAGTTTTTCAAAAGTCAACGAAGAATGGGTCGTCGAATTTCGGAACCAACTAATAAATGGTTCATATTTTTGTACAATTTGGCTACTATAACATGGGTGGATTTTTTTCCCGGCGGTCGCACACCTTACCCAATTGTGGAGTACCACGGCTACCATGGTTAATAACATCTCAAAAGTTAAATAGACTGACATCTTTTAGTTAAATGGTAATTATGAAACTCAAAATGGTTCCCTATTGAAACATGTTATGTAATATTTGCATTCCCTGCCCTAAAAGAAAACAGTAAGTATACACACAAAAATTACTTTTATCTCATTTTTGAGCAAGAATAAGTAAAAGTTGGAAATTTTAGTTGCAATTTGGCGGCCATCTTGAAACAAAATACTGACAGTAGTATTTACAAAATGTCATATTTGGATTACTTGAGTCATTTCACCAAAACAAGCGTATAGACAAAAGATCAAAGTTATTAATCGCGATACAAGGACATAGAAAATTGAAATGGACAGGTTCATTTGAAAAAATGACCACAAGGCCGCCACAGGTAAATGCAGCTGGGGTCCGTTGTGAAATAATTGGTTATAGTCCATATTAAGCGTACAAAAAAGGGTATACTTCTATCACAAAGTGACGATTTGCTTCAAATGGGTCTGAAACTCGAGACTAAACCTTACTATACATGCATCAAGGAATGAATTCGCATATGCTATAAAGTGGGCCTAGATTCCATCGATTTGAACTGCGGACGTGTGCAAGGAATGTGGGACCATAGCAAGGTAGTTTGCTATTGTATTTGTGAAAGACAATGTAAAATGACCCTGTCCAACAATTTTTAGTGGGAACAATAGTACTTGGGTGACCTGCCGACTAACTGAAACAGTCTCTAAAGACAATGAGAGTCGCCTTGTGGAGAGAAAGATTTGCTATCAACAGTGCAGACGATAGCGTACTTGTACGTATACGTACAAGTACGTACATACGTCACCAAATTATAAAGAAATATAAAAGAATTTTATAAAATCCTCTTGGGATTCTTAGTTTTGAGACGAGAAAGGATTCTAATTTCAGAACTAATGCCAAACAACATTATAAACAAATTCTATGTGTCAACATTTTGATTTCATGTGTCGTAATTTATTTATTGAAAAAAATATCACTGATGACGTCATATCAATTTTCTTAATTAATTAATATCTTTTATTTGAAAAAAATATCACAATTCCGTACATACATTTTGTTGATAAGCTTTAAAACTCTACGTAGTGAAGATTGCAGCTTCAGAACTGTAAAAATAAACTGTTCCGGGGTAAAATGTTAAAACCTTATGTATTTCTTTAAAAGTTACATTGCATTGTGGGAAATTATGACGTAAGTACGTACTTGTACGCTTTACCGAATAACATCTATTGGTATTGAACCTGGTGAGCATCTTCCACCTGATGGGATGAATGGCGATGTCTCAACAGATTGAGAACCGGTGTGGCAGGAGATACAGTCCGACTACAATGGTGAACAATAGGGCAATCGATTCAGTTGACTCTTCACGCAACATTTAAGTTTCACGCTTTATTCCGTTGTCGTCTATGGAGCCGGACTATGAATCCTGCCGGACTATGTCTCCTTTTACACCGGAATCGGCCGATCCAAGATTTCCTTGTGGAAGTGGGGCTACCTGGAAGCAGACCAGGGCACTACCTGTGGTTGTGGAACAGCACCACAGACAATGGAACACCGCTTGGTCTGCCCACTGTTGGAGGAACAATGCACAGACAAGGACCTTGCACAATTCAGTGAATCAGCCAGACGTTGTACCATCTCTGGCTAGATCATATTTGAGAACCACTCAAAAGTTATGAAGCAGTCATGGGGCCAAACCTGTAATGAAAGTTAGCTCATTATAAGCAAAATCGGAACATATTTGCATTCTGAACATCATGAACATGCGAATTGTTTTTAATTAAGTGGAAGTGTTTGTAGCATGAATTCATTTCGGCATATTTTAATATTGCTAACAGTGGGGTAACCAGACCTTTGCAAATGGAGGGGAGCAGAAAGTGTGCCGAGGTATTTTCTGAGGGGGAGAATCTGTTTCTTCTTCTTCTCTGTAGACATTGTACGGCAAAAGTTCAGTTCATTGGGGGAGGGGGAAGCACGAAAGCGGCGACGCGCGCCGACTTAGACAGCGCGACGGTGAAGCAAGCAAGTGGGCTGAGCGCCGCCGCTGTTACGCCACTGTTTGCTAAACTCAGTCTTTAAGAAGATTTTCCAGCATAAGCTATGTAAATATTCTCGTATCGCAGTTTGAGTGTCTCCGGAACATTTCTGGACAAAAATCTTAAGGTAGATGTACTCCAATTTATTGGGATAGCTTCGCCGTTGTCTTCTTAAAATGTAAATGTTTTGACCTGGGTGCGTAATCGAGCCTGTTAATAATATTCCGTCCGCACCGCGGTCTGGTCCTCAGCAATCGGTCTAAAGGAAATGTCAGCGTAGAGATGAAACACTTTTTTCCGTTGAAAAACTAGCTGGACGGCATTGGTTGTAGCCAAGTAAAATACGTTTCTACTGTGCCCACGTCGGCAATTTTTCTTTTGCCATCTTAGCTTGTTTACACTTGTTAGCCTAGAGGAATGGTCATTCTTTAATAGTCATGACCAGAATATATGTACAAAATGTAGGTCTCGGGATGACATATGTCATCTAAAGTGCAAAGTCATAGCAGCTTTCTTGTTGAGTGGTGTTGTTAGGGGCTTTTTTTTTAAATTTGTCCCTTTAAGGTATTTTCATATCATTGAAATGGTATGTGTAGTTTGTCTCTCGGCGAGCATCTTAACATTCAGGCAACTTCCTGAGAGAGGTGCTCCGTAACCGTTTTAGAATTTATCTTCTTGTTATTGTTGGTTTTGCTTTTGATGCAGAACTGTTATTCTTTATGCGAGTCCTTAATTTCTGAACGATTTCACTTTTCAAATTAGATTTGGTTGCTCGCTCGTCTGGCGTATTGGCATTGTTTGGAGGTTAATGCGTCCCTCCGCGTCATATCGCGTTTGCTACATTCGCGTACGCTTGTTAACGTTTCTCTCGTTGCGTTTGTTCTTTCCGTTCAACGGGACGTTCGATTTTGCGCACTGAGTGGTGAGTCCGATCTTGTTGCATCAAAGCTCATAAGGGCTTACTGTATTTTGGTTAAACGAAACGAAACAGAACCGTTATTTACTGAATAATACATTGCAAAGGGTAGCAAAAAGGCAAGTAAATATGAATTACGTGAATAGTACAATGACACCAAGTTAATGCAAAGAACGTAAACCAACAAGTGGTAGAACCACAAGTACAAATTAAGTTGACATAACTTTCCTATGAAGATTACAAAATGTAAAAGTAACTTGGTTCGGTTGCTGCGAATATGAAGGAATCCGGCCACCCCCGAGGACGGGGACAAACCCGGCTTTAAACTTTTGGTTTTACTACTACAACTAATACAAACGGACACACTTAAAAAGTACAGTCAATATGATCTCAACTAAAAATAAAATTAACCCCAGGTTAGTTAAAATGACTCTTTCGTGATCACATTTAATATGAAGCGCTGGAAAATTGGGCAACAAAAAAGATTAAAAAAATACTCAGTTTTAATAAATTGTTTGATGCACTTAAATTGATACTAATAATAATATTATATTATTGTTATTATCAATTACGTTAATTTAATTGTTACTGTTGTATTTTCTTGATTACAGTTCAGTAAACCAGACAACTTACCCATTTAACTTGAAAATTACGGACAACAAACAATTTGTAAACCTTAAACAAAGCCAGTCAAATAGTTTTTACACATCAGCACTTTCTCAATCTAGCTATTTTAAAGATTGAACTGATTTAACCTTTGCTATTTCACACAGTGATTAGTATGTGGACAGTCCATTCCTCTATTATGCAAAAATCAAGAGTTGTTTATAAAGTTTGGGGGGAGGTGGCCATCCTTTGCAAATCTCTAAATCAGCTTTAATAATTTCATCTAAGTCACTATTTGTTTTATTGATTTTCTTAATTTCGTTTTCGGTATTTGTTCTTTTTGGATTTTTTGAGAGTTCAACGTTTGCTTGGCAAAGTCCGTACATTTTTAACAATATGTATGCAGAATCTATTAAGTTTCGATAAGATTAAAATTTACTAATTTGATTTAAATAGGTTTCCAAAGTAACACGAAAGTAAAAAAATCTAGTTAAAACAACAAAAAGTTGGATTAACAGGAAATATTATGTACTTCTTTTTAACATAAAAAAGTGCGTTTTTTACCGGTCCAATTAAAGTATAACTTGTGTGAATATATGTTGTTGCACCTACTCACTAACATCCCTAGG
>JAMKCH010010566.1:0-35600 GCA_023653785.1 Ophioderma brevispina
GGTCAATGGGGTTGACCTTGTTCGTCATTTATCTCGATAAACAAGTACAAATGAGAGTGGCAACTACTTTTGTTGCAATCCCTGTGGAAAGGTTAACAATTTGAGACTATTTTTAAAGAAATCGGTGCAATATTAAAGATTTAACCTTTGGTGTTGACCTTTGACATTTGATGAACAAACAAGGTAACCATACCTTGTAAGTAGTACAAACTATACCTTTTTTAATCCTTGTAACAAGAAGAACACTTTGGCTACCTTTTTACAGCAATCCAAGCATTATGAATTTTTCCCCCTCCTGAATTCCGCCCACACTTTCTCGAGGGGCACCCCCGCTAAATTTGTTCATTAACCTTCATAGAAGACAAATCCACTGAGAAATGATGCTCTGCTCTCCACGGTCACGGAATTGCCCCAAATGACCCAACTATACTCCCCGCCTAAAAAATCCGAACGATATTGAAATGGCCATCAACGTGCTCAAACTTGCTTTCAAATGAACGCGCCAAGCCAGCTGGATAAATCTCTCAAACTTCCACATCATGCTTCGTTATCAATGCATTACGGACACAGCAGTGGCGTAGCCAGCTTTTTTTCATGGGGGGGGCAAAATTTCCCACAGGGGGGCAGCTGTCCCCCTGCCTCACCCCCCCCCCTGGCTACGCCACTGGGACACAGGTCAATAAGCAAACACATTACGCGAACAACGCTCCTAGCATTTATTATTATAATTCACCTACATATCTACATACCTTTTTAATACAGTAATTTATATCGTTCGGATTTTTTAGGCGGGGAGTATATTATGTACCAGCATATTCATCCCAACCATGCTAACAGGTAACCATCCATTTCAGATTTAACCCAATCATCTTATATTTTAAGTCGTTTTTTGGATGTTTTCTGGGTTCACAGTCCATAGCTGTTTGACCTTTTTCAAATTGTTTCATTACACTCCTCAGGAAAATAAATTCACCCCAAGTATAATAATTTGCATTTAGACATACAAATGGTAAAACTCTAATGACAAATCACTGTTGTACTGAATTAGCCAATGTATTTTTGGATGCACGACTATACAGTATTCAATGAAGGGGGATCAGGAGCAGGAGTATAAGTTGGTGTAGATGCAATACATTTTAATCCAACCAACAAATGAAAGTAGTTTTTTTCCTGTGCACAACCTCAGAGTTTTTGAGATATTATATAGACCTATAAGAAAGGGTCATTATTTACATCAGGGGTAAATGGAGGATTCGAGTGCGAACACAAAATAAAATTGTAAGAGAGAGGGGAAGAAAGAGAGGGAACATGAAGTTCAAATGCAGAAAGCTCATAAAATTAGGGGAAATGTAAAACTTTTGAACAGAAGCGAGGGGAGAGCAATTTTTTTCGTCAGAAAAAGTTGAGTTCCTCCATTTCTCCCTGGCATAAATAATGACTGCCCCCTATGGTAATGTAAACAAAGCGGTTCTCAAACCACTAGTATCGCCTGCTCAGAAAAGAAATTCTATAGAGAGAGATGGGTCGGTTAGTCAGTCGTGAGTCTGTTTGATTTGGTGTTTTCCATCGAAGATGGTATAAAATCGGAGTATAGATAAAAGCCACAACATTACAAGTTACCATAGCATATATTCAGCAAGCACATGATTAGCAGAATATCACAGTCATGCACAGAGTTGTGTGGTTGTCTCCTGTAGCAGTGCAAAGTCCTCTGGTTTCCATTATTTTTAAGAATTAAGGACATGGTATATGCCTACTATGAAATTCATTTACATTTCCTAAGCAGCTAGAAACAAAACGTTTGATTGGATGACAACCCACCCATCACAGTGGACAACTTCTCAGTTCATTGACACGTAATGGATGATCTAACCCAAGGTCTTGGGAATAATATTATATGTGTACTATGCCCAGGTAACACTAGCGTTGATTTAAAACCTGTTTCCTGTAAGTTTTAAGTTTGTAATCTCGGTGTAATGGGTATTTTGATGGAAAAACTACCCACAATGTTCCACATTGTTGAACAGTACTCATAACAAGGAAGTTGTAGATTATGGAAATCCTTGTGAACTCAACTGTAGTTGATACTTGTTCACTTACTCTAGTACTGTAAAATTAACAAAACAAGACGAACTCGGATTTACGCGATGCGTAAAATATGTCCCCGCCGAATGTCGCGATCACTAACATGCAAAAATGCAACTGCAATGTATGAAGTCTACAATACGAATCCAAAAATGGTTACCTTTGGTAAAATGATTCAAGAAATCTTAAAATTAATCTGGCAAAAATCCCTTAAAATTCACTAAATTTAGTAAAAATAAGATAATTTATTCAATTTGGCAACACTATTTTTGAAAAAAATCATGTGACCACATTTTAAATTTGGGCCCTGTACACTTGGTCTGGAAAGGGGCGAATTCACTGAATGTAGTTTTTCACATTTTCCAAGAAAGAAGCAGGAGCTGGCAACCCAAAGACTGATCCACGACCTTTCAATGAAACATTGAGTATCTACATACTGTGTCCTATACCTTTGTTGGGTGTATACTTTTGACTAACCCTTTAGCAATTACACTGATTTTTGCATTTAATATCTTCATTAGTGCATATTTAACTTTTGCCCCTAAATAACAACCCAAAATCTAAATCAGTCAAGAACTCATTTTCCTCAGCGCCTCTTACTTCCAATCCAAGTTCATCATCCTACGCCTTACGGAACTCCCGAAAACTGTACAACAAGCCTTGCGGGAAAATTCTCATAAATTCTCAAATTAGATACCTAATTACATATTTTACCCCAAAATCTAATCAGGTCGGGAACTCATCAACCAGCTTTCTTTTCCACAAGTTACATCATCGTAGCCCCTACGGAACTCCATCTAATCATACACAATATGGCAAATGTTGACATTTCTGTGTAATGATGGACCTTTTCTCCCCCTACCACGCACAGACCCTGGGGAAGACCCTGGGGGAATGAATTACATGGTGAGTAGGGGTTTCCTCCCTACACTTTACCAAATTTTGGCTACTTTCTTAGCTCACCAGAAAACGATATGTCCAAATGTCCAGGGTTAAATTTTTTGTCACGACAACAAACGGACATACTGAATCCCCTACCCCTGAGAGACCCAGGTAATAACCCTGGGGGAATAATTACATGGTGCTTAGGGTTTTCCCCTCCTACAATATAACCAAATTTTGGCTACTCTAGCTCACATCCAGAAAAAAAGATATGCCAACTGTTCCAGGTTTAACCCATTTTTTTTTTTTTTTTTACAAAACCTTTCAAATTCGATTTTATAAAATGAGTTGAAAACATATTTTATAGTCCCCATTCCGAACTTCGTTCGGCGGGGACATGAAATACTACCTTTCGGGACCATATTTTGTGAATGAATGATGAACAGGGGAGCAAGGACTATTTCTTCTTGGCATTGGGGAAAATTGGCCAAGTACAGTGTGAAGAGTGCCCTTTGAAATTGGATATGGGTGTAAGACTTGGTTTTCCAAACCCGGTGCATTCGGGTGACATGGACTGCAAATGCAAAAACCTTGGGTAATGGGTGTATTTCAAAATTAAAGGTTGATGCATGAGTAATGGTTGGGTGCCTGCCTATGTACCCCCCATTACAAACCCCGCAACAAGTCACGTGACTTATTCCTCAGTTGAACAGAGCCAGTCAGCAAATCAAACTCCATAGTTCATTCATCTTTAACAATAAAAGCAGTATGACTTTAGTTGCCTTATATTAAGCCACACGAAGTGTGGTCCCCCCACCAAGTTTTTCAAAATAACTAAAAAACAACCAAAAAACACCAAAACAACATTAAACACACCATGATAAAACGACAACACACCGTTAGTATTTACAGAAACAACTTTCCCTTTGTTTTGACGCGCGTTTGACAAGAAATAGCACTAGTGGCCATATCAATCAATAATCACTTAACCGCTCCGCACTACACAACCAGAGCATGCGTTTCAACCCACAAAAGCATATTGGACACTTTCCCTGTGCGACATATGAATTAAAAAAAACGGAAACGATGAATAAGAAGCTACTTTCAAGCGGTCACTTATAATGATTATTTAGTGGAAAGTGCGAAAATCTTACAATTGTGTCGTCACCGACCTACAGCCTTTATTACCAAAATGGATAGTAAAGCACAACTTTAATACATAATTTCTAGTTATCCCCATTAGTGCCTTTTAGTGATATCTTGAAGATAATTCACTCGATCACAAGAAAATGACGTTTAAACGTGAATTCTTTTGTTCAACATCACAACTGAACCCTCACTTCCCTATCATATCCAACATTTTGCGGTGCATGCTATAGCTTCCTTCGGGGCCAGAGCGTCTAATCGTTTGGACTTTATGGCTTTTACTTTTGGAATTCTCTTGTTTGTGGTTCGATTCCATCTGTAGCCGCACGGCTTTATCAGCACATTAACTTACACGAGAGTAGATCATTTTCTTTACTTACGGTCACTTGGCTTGAAGTTAATGGAATGGAAGTATAATTCATCTATAGTTCACACATTTCCATCTGTCTTATGATGTATTTCGCAGTATTCAGTTATTGTCAAGATCAGGCAACATCCAGAGTTTTAGGTCAGTTTTGATTTACATTAAATGCATCTTCATCAAAATACAAATGGATTTAAAAAAAAATATATATCAAAACTGTTACTTAGGACGGAAAATGGTATAATCACAATTTAATCAATAATCATTTGCATTTAAAATATTAGAATCGAAAAATCTAAGACAAACCAGTGAAACTTATCAAGAAAACGAGCATTAAAAAAATTCGAGAAAAAGTATCGACATGGTGATGAGGTGACACATTTCATGAGCAAGATATGAATTAAAAAACGGAAACGACGACTTCGAAATGCTTCAAACGGTTTTTGAAACGTAATTGTGGCAATTAGTAACCTTTAAAAAACGGGTTTCACAAACTACACAGCCTTTATTACACGAATGAATATATGGCGAAATTTAATACATTATTTATATTTATCATCACGATGTTCCTTTTACTGTTAACATTGAAATAATTGACTTCATCAAAGAAATTCATGCTAAACGGATTCTTTTGTTTCAACATTACTGATCCATCACGTAGCCTTACAACAAATCAAGTCTGTTCGTAAGCTTCCCTCCTCCGGTGGCGTCAGCGGGAAAGCGCTAGACCATTTATGGTTTTACTTTTGTATAATCTGTGTTGGTTGTTCATTTAGATTCCGGTGGTGGCCCACCACCTTCGGCAGTATGCTTAGTATTCAATTCTGGTGGTCATTCTCCTCCAGTAATTTTGGGTTCTTAGGCTTGTACAAGGATGCCTCTTCTGCTCTGGTTGTTCTTTTAGGCTGGGCGGTTTTCCAGGAGTTTTAAAAACCAGTTTACAAGGTGTTTCTGATTGATGCTGAATGGCATCTTTTATAAAATTATAGCTTGTTACATGTGGTTGCCTTAATTTAAATGACAATAGAATTGATACGTGCGCTCTTGGTAAATACGTCTTACTGAATGCAAGGCAGTAACTCATTCTTTTCTGTTGAAACGTAAATACAAAATAACAAAGGTTTTGATATTATCAACAAAAGGCACAAAATACATTTTCCACATTTTATGCCCTTTTTTAATTATATTCTATGTGAAAATGCCTAAAATTGCAGAACATTACAATCTGAATATCCAACTAACTTAGGCAATAAAAATTTCCGAAAATGCACTGAACGTTTAAAAGTATAATAAGTATATATATAAATATCAATTTTGATAGCCCATGGAATTCAAGGTCTTCATATTTTATTATCATGTTAAGCAACTAGACAACCAGACAATTAACCTGACTATACCGAGAAAAAACAATCGACTTCGTATACGTTAATTATAAACAGTGTTAACTACTCGAAATTTTAACTACTTATAGATTTAATAAATATATTCACAGGTGTTCAATATTTCCTAAACACTTGCTTTAACTTTTTTTTAATATTAATAAACAATCACGTTCCAGGTCGACAGCGATACAACATACAACATGTAATAATCACACACACTCAACTAAAGTGTATCAACTGTTTCGCAAAAACGATTTTCCTTGCAAAGTGACCAACTTCTACTTGCTTGCACAGCTTTTTAATGTTTCACACAAATAAAGGAAACTAACCAAAAAACGTTTGGCACGTAAAAACAACACCAAGTTTTAAAAAGAGTCCGAGCCATATAAAAAAGTTATAAATTCTAAAGATAGCACCAAGTATACTTCAAGTGCGTCTGCCCCATTGGCAAACTTGTCCCATTTCTTCTACAACGCAACAAAATGGCCCCTTTCCCCTATCACCCCCTCCATACATCCTAAATATCATTTTAGATTTCATGCTATAGGCGCTGATGTAATACCAAGTTCAAAACAGTTCTCTTCCTGTGAGGCAACCAGAGCAGCGGAACCTTCCTTTCGTCTTTAGTACTCCTCTTCCTACCGACGAGAGATTCTCTGCATCATTGAAATATATAACACCAATCTCCAACAATAATAAATCAAGCAATAAAAAAAACGAAACAAGCAATATCACTTGAAAACGTACTTAAGTCAGAACAAGACGCTTTTTTAAAACAGAATAGGAGTACTAATTCCAAACTCATCTCCAATATAAGCCTTAAACAGAACAAGTGGCAGTTGGAATTCTTTTAAATCAACAATTGGTTCTAATTATGATGGTTTCCTTTAATGAAATATGGACGGTCTCAACAAATGAATTCGGAAGAAGAAATGGGACCCAGTTTGCAATGGGGCGGACTCACTTGAGTATACTTGGTGCTATCTTTAGTATTTAATTAACTTTATAATGGCTCGTACTCTTTTTAAAACTGGTGTTTTTTTACGGTGCCCACGTTTTTTTGGTAGATTAGAGTAATCCCCCCTAGCCAGTGCTGGATTTAAGGTCTGACAAAAAGCTGTAATCGCCACCTGCTTTTGCATCTCTGGCGGTATTCTTTACTTGATGTCAACAAAAGAACTGGAATGCTAACAGGTCATGTTGCTTTATGTAGACAGTTGTCTGCCCTGCTTTGGTTGGGTGAATTTAAATAGCAAGGCATAACAAAAGGGGTCTTAAAAACTGATTGATTTCTTCTTAAGTAATTACAACTGGAATTCACAACAACCTGTTATTGGCAAAAAGGGGTGCTTGTCACTTGCTACTGTTGCTGGTTTGTAAAAGTTGGTCCATATATACTGTGCTTATAATCTCTCTAATACTAGAGAGCTTTCCCTTGATCTTAGTATTTACCTAACCTATTAAGTACCTAACCCGCGCCCCTTTTAAATGCATAGGTGTCTTTTAACTATTGTTTGACCATTCTTGTTAGAAAATGAACCTACAAAATCATCAATATCTATAAATGGATGATTTTGGTCACTCCCTTTCTGTTTTTTTTTAATCCATTTTTTGCCAAAAAGGGCTGGTTTTAGTTGCATACAGGAAGCATAAATAATAGTCATGTCCACATGGAGGCTGAAATTCCAAAGTTTCAAAATTCTGGAGTTCGAACTAGGGTTTTTAACCGTGAAAATGCTTTTGTTAAACTCTTTGGAGTGTATATGGCAGGGTTTTCTATCCTAAAAAAACTTGGTGGGGAAGCTCAAACTCCTATAACACTCCGGAGTGTTTTGGAGCGTCGTGCCGTGCAGACAGGTTCAGGGGATAATGAGCGGGGTGTCTCGCAAAGTTATCTTTGTTGACAAATTCCTGTGGTTGTATATCACGCACGAAAGATCCCGGATTCTTGTATGATCTTCTCCTTTGCGTGTCCACAAGTCATTGGTAATGGCCTGCGGTGGTGTCAGGATTTATTCAGCTGAGTAAGCTGTTCCGGGGCAGTATGTATCCATGACCCACTTTTCTGAGGATAAAACTTTCCCTAAATTGATCTCCATGGTTTATTTGCCAAACAAGTAGAAAAGAAACGCAAATCAAAGTTAGCAACTTGCCTGATGTCCTGGTCAACCCCACAGAGAAGTATGAATGAATTTTCTGTCTTGCACATCAGAGAAAACACTAAGTCATCTTTTGTAATTCTTAAAGTAATAATAGCACATTTTTTAAAGAGCACCCACACTTTTAAAAAATTGAGATTTTTGCACAGATGTGTTTGCAATTGTCCTTAAGCTTTACCTGCAAACGACAATGCTAAAAATGCGCATATGTAATAAAAGAAGCGATTTTGTAATTAGAAATGGCATCGACGATTGTAATTTAAATTCATATCCGTCCATAATGAAATAGTGCTACCTATGGAAAATGACCTCGACCTTTAACTTGACTTGCCTGACCCGACGGACAACTAATAGATGAGCGTAGACAAGTACAGGCGCTAATTCCCGGCTATTTCAGATTGAAAGGACGATTCCAGCAGCCGTTGAATTATTATAGGAGATCTTCAATTAATTATTCTAATTACAAAATTCCATTTTTTGTGACACACACTGTTAAAAAAATGTCCGTAAATTTACGGAAATTTCTGGCAGCAGTATTTCCAGTCATTTTTAGGGTAAATTTACAGAAATTTCTGTCAATTAACGGAACTTTGACAGTAATTTTACAGAAATTTGTCTCATATTATGGAAAAAAATATGTATTTTAACAGAATTTAAAAAAAAGTCCGGAAATATTGCTGCCAGAAATTTTTGAAATATTTCCGTAAATTAACATTTTTAGCTATTTTTTATGTTTTTTGTTTTTTATTTTTATTGTTTTCTAAAACAGATTTTTCCGTAAATTTACGGAAAATCTGTTTTCTTAATTTACGGAAATTTTTAACAGTGCATAGAGAATTTTGAGCATTCACAAGTATAGCTTATGTGACAGACTCCTGAATATTATATTATGTATATTATGTATTGTATTAATTAAATCATGTAAAATTAAATCATATAAACTATGAGTGAGGAGAACTGGAAAATATTAATATGCAACTTGCAATGTGTTGTGCAATAAGCATGACTTTTCTGATTGACCTAGTTCTAATCGGACTAGTGTGTGAGCACTTCCTGAGTAAGAACATGTCAGAAGATGTTCACAGTCAGAGGACAATAGGAGCACAGTGTCTTATATTCTTCATTCTAAAACTGGACAAAGGTTCTATGTTAACCTATAGGAAGCAAGATTGCACACCTGTTGATGAACAATAGATTTTGTGTAATTGCTATGTCAAAACACTTCGAGCACAGGATGTGGACTTCCTTTAAACATGTGTCAGCGAACTGAAAAGATTGCGAAATGTTCGTCTTGTCTCCGCATGTTTTGTTGCATCATGGGAAATTTGCTATGGACAAATTCTGTAGACCTCTCAAAACAGAAGGTGGAGACCTTTCATAACATTTTATTTATATAATCTTATGTTATGTTATATAATTCTGGAAAGTCGCTAGAATTGTCAGAGCTGCACACAATTTGGTGCATTTGGAAAAACAAAGGTTAACATTAACATTGCAGCAGGATTTTCTTCTGTACCAGTGACATTCACCTTTAACGCACTGAGTACCTGTATGGACATTATAATACTAAGCAGCAGTTGTACTTCCAGTTTTTCTCCAAGCCTACGAACGGCCGGTCAAGACTAAAAGGACGTTTGCGATAACGCGAAACTAGTTGAACTGTACCAGCAAAATTGTGTCGCCAGATTTATATGTGGATCTGATTCTACAGAGACTGTTGCGCACCCAACAAGACTTTATATTATAATTCAGAGATGATGTGTGTTTAATTTGATTTAAAATAGGTAAGAAAATATAGTAATTGGTGCATGTTAATATTTGTGTATTTTGTGATAATTAGATATATTAATTTATGTATTAAAATCATTGTTTTGAATTTGCATCCTTTTACAAAATAGTCATTGTGAATTTGTTTGATGAATAACGGAGGTTGCTTTTTGACTTGGGGGCTCTCGGGTGGGTCGTTGCTCTTTTTTGGGGGGGGTGGTCTTCTCTCCTCTTCTCTCTCTCTCCTCTGGGGGTTTTTTTTTTTTTTTGGCTTCATACGTAACCACTTACTAGCCAATTAACCACATGCCACTGTGCAACAATACTCTCTAAGTATGAAAAATTGCGGTGCCATGCAAAAAATGTGCATAGAGTGCTTTAAAATAAAGATTTTGGGCTTGTTCACTTCAGATGTGATTAGTGTACATTGATAAGCTTTCTAAATATGACCGCAAAAATGAGTTTGAAAATGGAAGTTCATTTTGATGGAAAGGTTCTCATGTCTCTTGAAACCCATCCTCTTAATCATTTATGAACCCAACCTCTTAATCATTTATGAACCATACTCTTATATTATGAACCCATCCTCTTAATAATTTATGAACCCCATCCTCCTTAATCATTAGACAATCATCTTAATCATTATGACCAATCCTCTTAATCATTTATGAACCAATCATCTTAATCATGTTATGAACCCATCCTTTAATATTATGAAACCATCCTCCTAATCATTTATGAACCCATCCTCTTCTCATTATGAACCCATCCTCGTAATCATTAGGGAAACCCATCATCTTAATCATTTATGAACCCATCCTCTTAATCATTTATGAACCAATCCTTAATCATTTATGACCCATCCTCTTAATATTATGAACCCATCCTCTTAATTCATTTATGAACCCATCCTCTTAATCATTTATGAACCCAACCTCTTAATAATGTATGGAACCCATCCTCACCCCACCCCCCACCGAGTCATTATGAACCCATCCTCTTAATCATGTATGAACCCATCCTCTTAATCAATTATGGAACCCATCTCTAATTCATTTACCTTACACAAGTCAAAAACATGTATAAGTCTTGCGCAATCCGTTAGTGTATAAGGGGGGTCACACGTTGAACCCCCCCCCCCCATCTGAGAACCACTTTTCTGCCATTGAAATGTTTTACCAAAAACTCTGGTTATGGGTACATCAACACGACCACATAACACGGAAAAAAATGCAAATTCGGGTATACGATCCCAAAAACCGATTTGGGGATTCGCACCAAATTCTCCCGCCGAAAAATGGAAAACACTTTCCCAAAGGGATTGTTCCATAACAACCCAATTCATTTGAAATATGGTCATTCAATTAACGCAAATAAAAGTTGTTGATGGAAACAAATACATACAAATTCCAATATTACTCAGCAAGATTGAATTAAAGAATTTGTGTTTGTGAGGTTATTAAAGGGGGTGACCCGATCATGGTCCATTTTTCCATGACAGTATATCATCAAAGACATCAAATTGCAAACTTTAATCAGTCAGCTGTTTGGATAATAGGAGGTAAAATGTGCACCAACTTGGTCCATACGACAACTGCTTGTTAACTAAGGTGAGAGGCTGGACGGGGCGGCGAATACATCATCAAGCATGTACCTCCATGTGGTGTCCTGGGTCTGGCTGGGGTTGATGACTCGGGGGAGGGGGGGGGGGGAGTGGCTGTCGCATAACAGTCCCTCCTCGTTTGAAAATACCATAGAAGCGTATGACATTCCAAGAGTGGGTGTGACACTCTCCCATTGCCAGCCTTCTTCGGCAAATATGATTATAGATAGCTTGTTGGCAAAATCGTTATTAATGTAAAAGGTGTTGGTGAAATAATTGATAGTTTTGTTATTGATTCTGTAGGAAGATATTACTTGTGATCGCTACTATATGCTGTATAGGCCTATGCTGTATGTATAAAGAGTGAAAAATGTGGTAATGGTATTGCGTTTTAAGATATTCAAACCGACGGTAAAAATGTATGGTGCATCTGGTGAGCGCAGTGAGCCGGATAATTTTTGAAATTATGTCGGCAAATAGAGTTTTGTCGGCAGCACCTCCTGTTGAAAATGGACTGGGGATGCCCCTATAAAAATTTGTCATTTTGGCTGCATTTTCCAAGCCTTCACTTTCATAAAGAGTTAATAAAAAACAGGGTTGCTGAATCTCTTATTAGAGAAGGAGCATGGTCCCAGATCAAACGTCATGCATCGTTCACCCCCCCCATACAGAAAAGGTTTGAAACCTGGGCCCTCTATATCATTTTTGTTGTCATAATTTGGACCCCATTTTTTAGTCGGTGCATAGTTGACTAGGCGTTTTTAGTGTGTAGATCACTGGGCTTTCGCTCTAACCCTAAGTCACTGTAGGGAACTGATCATTGGGCTTTCGCACTAACTCTAAGTCACTGGAACGAGTAGATCACTCAATAGGCCTGCGACGCAACCCTCGTATCTAAGAACACGAATAGATCACTACATTTATAGGCCTGCGGCACAAAACAGTTACCTAAGCCTGCGGCGCAAAACAGTTATCTAAGCGACTTTATTGTTAACTTTTACCACATAAATTCCCTCCTTATTCAGGCCATGCCCTCTTAAAGAGGCTATCGGCCTGCGGCGCTAGCCAGTTATGTAAAAAAATAGACTAGTAAATATTAGATTAGTAAATTTATAGGCCTGTGGCGCAAACAGTTATCTAATTAAATTTATAAATGCGCCTTTCCCACCCCAAACCCCCATACCTCGAGTCGCACTTGAACTTAATAATTTATCGGTTTATTCTTTCTATAGTGTCAAATTTTCACTTTTAAACGGTTATCAGAGGTTAAATATCATGAATATTCATGTAATTAACTCATTAATATTCATAAAATCTCAAAACTATAAAATCGCATAAATATTCATAAAACGTCTAAAACCATTAGATTAGTAAATTTATAGGCCTGGGCGCAAAATAGCTATCTAAGCGACTTTATAGGCCTGCAGCGCAACCCTCTTATCTAAGAAAACGATTAGGTTAGTAAAATTATAGGCCTGCGGCGCAAAACAGTTTAAGTCTAATGCGACTTAGGCTCGTAATACAAAGTCACTGGGGCGCGTAGAATCACCGACTTTAGTCCTAACCCCTAAGGTCACTGTAAGCAAGTAAGTCACTGGCTTTAGCCTAACCCCTAAGTCCTGGTAGCGAGTGATCCCTGGCTTTCTGGGCACTCCATAACCCTTAAGTCACTGGAACGAGTAGATAACTGTAAATTATAGGTGTCGCGCAACCTTTAGCTAAGAACACGATGAGATACAATAACTGTATAGCCTGCAGGCCAAACAGTCACCTAACCGCGACTTTATAGGGCTGCGGCGAAAAAACAGTTATCTAAGCGACTGTATTGTTAACTTTACCCCATAATTTCCCTTCCTTCAAGTCTGCCCTCTTAACACGCACATGGGCATTGCGCTTACATCAAACTTTTTGGAAACCTATTTTTTATGTTGATATCTGCTCTAGCAAGCTTCACTTACATAATTAACACAAAACATGAGTTTTAGTGCGAAATCCTGTATTTTTTTTACGGATCGTTGCAAAATTGCACGTTATTTTCCCATTTACAGGTTGTACAATAACGATTTTTTAGCAACGTCCATCGTGAAATTGTTTTTCAGCACATAAAGGGTCAATTAAAATTATTTACTCACATGTATGTGTGCATAATATATATCAGCAAAAAAATGGCTATGGTTCTTTGATTTTTTAAAATATTCTCAGCCGACTTCCGTTAGTGCACAAGGGGGAATTCCATGAGACCCCCACTAATTAACTCATTAACGGCTTGGCCGATTTTAATGTTTTTTGCTATGAAAAAGCGCATTTAAAAGTCACAAAATTTCAAAAGAAGAAACGGTCACTTTAGTGTTAAAACGTCAAATATGGTGCCACAACTCCATGTGACACCATATTTGATGTTGTGATGAATTTCTATTTTAAATTAAAATGGATATTCAAACAAAAATCTTGGCAATTTGATACCGATACAGGATAGACTTTGAGATGCAACACCATTTTTTTTTCAACCCGACAGATAAAGCACGGGGTAGTTCCCAAAACCATATTTCTTGTTACATTAAAATGTCTCCATTTTTTTGATATTCCAAGTATTGGTCATTGTTTATAATAGGTACTGGATTACAACATATATTTTCTCTATTCAGGGGTGTCCAACCTTTTTGATGCAGGGTCCACATTGGTTGAATCCACAACTTTTGCGGGCCGCAAGAAAGTAATCAGGGCGTCTCAAGTTGGTTTTATGGCTTGCTGATGAGAGTCTAAAAGTAGGACCCATCTATACCAAATTTTGCCGAAAAAGGACCCGTATAGCTATACAAGAGATTTTGGCCCAAATTTACAAACATTTTCCATTTTTTCCGAGAAATAATTACCTTTTGAACAAATTTGAAAAAAAAAATATTGGCTTCAGTTTAAAGAAATTTGACTAATTTTCCCCACATTTTTTAGAAAAAATTGGTTTCAGGATAATGAAATTGGACTAATTTTCCAATAATGTTGAGGAAAGTTTTGTTTCAGATTGAATTCAAATATCATCTTTTTAAAAATCTATTTCAGATGAAATGCATTTTATTTTTTCTGGGAAGTACATCGCGGGCCGCATGCGAGCTCTTTGCGGGCCGCAAATGGCCCGCGGGCCGCAGGTTGGACACCCTGCTCTATTTCATATGAAGGGTCATCACCAACATACTTTAATTTCACAATTTCATTTGAATCCGACATACCATTTTAATGTCAGCGGTTATTGTGTGCATTGCAATAGCCCATAGAGTACAGTGCAAATTATTTTCCGAAACCGTAAACAAACCATATTTTAGCCTGAAACATCATAATGGGAAAGAAGTCGATCAAAATAGTTTGCAGATGAGAAAAATATAAGATTTCTAATGGTACAAAAAATCTTAGGTTTGATGGTGTGAAAGGCGGTAAGTGTAATTTACCTTCTACCTTCTGAGACCTTCTGTTTTGGAGTAGGTATGTGGTGAGTTCACTTGATCCTCTTGAGCTGGTTCTGCCCTATTATGTCTAAAATCATGTTTGTTGTGTTTGTCATATAGTTGCATTAGAAATTAACAGGTAAAGAAAGCTAAAGAAGCTATACTGCACAACTTATACAAAAATAGATGTTGACCCTTAATTTAGTATTATTTCTGAGCTGTGTGAACATCCCATCTATCAGGAATAACTTAACCTGTCATACATTTTTTGGATGTGTCAGCATTATCCTTCATTGTTGCTGAGTATGCAAAGGGAGCCTCTCAGGGGCTTCAAAGGAATTCAACAATGGCCTGTTCATTGATTGCTCTCCTTGTCAGAGGTCCTTTTTCTCAGACAACCCCCAAGCAGATGCAATGTGTAGCCCTATATGGTACCCCACTGATGCATTGGTGCTTGGACTAATGTGGTTGCAATGGGATACCACAAGCCGGGATCACAAGCACTTCAAAATTAAGGTCAAATCGGAAAAGTATTACTGCTAACACTGTTGTTTTTGCCAGACAGTACTCATATATAATTCTATGGGTACTGGATATTGCATTGCCACAAGTCGCAATTTCAAGTCACAGTGCAATGTGGGATTGAGTTTGCTAATTTTTGGTTGGTGCGAGCATTTAAAGGGTGATGGCCCGATTTAAGGATAATGAAGTTTTCATCTTGATAGATTGTACTTCACTCCAAAACCCCATCTGTCAGTTTTCGGCGCCGAATTTCAACCCGTTTTGGATGCGAGAGCTAAAAACTTGATTTTGTAAGCCCCATAAGTACTTTGTAACAACCTTAATATTGGTCGACCAAAATGGGTCCACATTTTCGCCAAACTTGCCAAACAAACATCCTTTGCTCTAACATTTCACAGAGTAATGAGAAAATAGTAGCGTTCTTCTGATAAGAAAATGTTTAGACCACTTCCGGTAAAATCTGGGGGCCTTCTGGGGACGAGAGGGCTATAGTAAGCGGATCGTGGCCATTATGACCTTATCAACCGTAGGGTCAACATCTTGATGGGGTCACAATGCAATGCAAAATTTCCTGTTTTGTTTTCTATCTGCTTGCTGTTCAAGCTGTCATGTCCTTACAGTACTAGTATTCATGAACCACCACCAATTGATTTATGTTGTTTATCAAGTTTATGCGACTCCAATGATGCAAGATCCGCATGTTGTCCACATTAGCCCCGGATGGTACGGGAGGGGGGGGCTTGTATTCAAGGGTGGATATCATGCTCGTGTACACAAACGCGTAATTATGGTCGTTTTTTGAGATGCAAGAGGCGATGTACGCGCGTACGCTGTTTAGGGTTAATCAAAATCGATTAAAATTCCCATGGGTTGCTTTTCACGTGTCGAAAAATTACGTGTTTAGGGGGTGATATTTGAATACTGTAAAAAAAAACACATTAAATGCGGAAAAATCGTGGGTTTTGTTCCCGCTTATCTCCTTATTCCCATGATAGATTCGCCGATACTTTACCGTACCGTTATAGGCTAGCCTATGTTGCTTATTTTTCTCTATGGTCAATTGTCTCTACCATAAGGCCCTTCTTTAGAGTTTCATTTTATTTTTGCGTGCTAATCACACTATGACCGATCGTTACAAGTATAATATGTGTCGTTAGAAATGAAATTAGGGTCTGTCTCTAAGTCGATCAATCACATTAAAGGTACCATCAATGATATTTAGGATTCTGGTATTAGTTCCATGAAATGCTGAATTTGTTCAGAAAACGCCATAGGTCAAATTACGACATCCCACAAACACATGTTCCAAAGAAATCGGGACACTTTAAGAAGACTGAAATTTTAATGTAAATGGATTTAAATTTAAAACTTATTAATCCTAACACGCAATTTAATGCTTTTGGGCAACATAAGTGGAATAAAATACACGAAAACTTCAATGAAATCATAGTGTAAGATTGTATCCTTTTTCGGTAAAAGTTACGTAAAGACTACCTCGTGTCAGGTGATTGGTTAAGGTACTGGGGACTTTATAAATGTACTCGATTAGGGTAAGGAAATAATGTCAAAATATTTTGTGTAAGGTGTATTTTTAAATTGGTTATACCATATGACTTGTTTTAGGGGAGTAATTGAACCAAACACTTGTTAAGGGTACAAATTCAAACCAAATTACTTGTTTGGGTAGCAAAATCAACCAAATACGTGCTTAGGGTGATTTTCCTGCCAATGACATACTTGGGTTCTCATGGATACGTTTTTGGGTAGGCCATACACGAGCATGATATCCACCTGAAATACAAGTGCCCCCGCCGGCCCAATTCCTTACGCACCAGAATTAATACGACCTTACACGCAACCCTAGTCTGAACTCGAGTGGCCCAAGGTAGCTGAATGCCAATTCTGTGAGTGATACCTGCACATACCAAATCTAAACAGAAGGTCCCAGAATGTAGAATGTAGAATGTAAATACACTTACCGGGGTGAAATGTGGTTAGAGGCTGAGGATCATGTAGTGGCCTCTAATACAATCAAGATAGCTACTATACGTACCATGCCTACCACTATTCTTCGCGTCCATGTTTTTTGTTTTTCAGGAACTACTACCACTATTGCAGTGTGCAAGCATGGGAACGATTTTAGTCCCGGGGGGATTTACCACGCATAGTGTTGCGCGTCCTTCACAGACACAGCATGTACAAATGTTAAAACCCGCCTTAAAAGGGGCATTTCAGTGATCCCAGGGGCATTTCGTGATCCTAACCTCGTCCCCCGAACTTACCTCACAAAGTTGAGGTTTTGATATCATCTGAACCGTTAGCCCGGGCCGTTAGCCTTAGTAAATCCCACGTGTGCTAATCTTACGTGCAGAATTCGTTTGTAGTCTGTAAGAATGGTTCGTAATTTGTATTTTCTGTCCGTAAACACGGACAGAAATTAACCACAGTCACAGTGGCCTATGGGACCGTGGGCAACAATCAGTTGACTAATACACAAAACCCAAGATCGGATCAACTCAAACTTTGTGATAAGCTTTTCTGAAGGATTTTTAGTGACAATGAATAAAACAGAGGTGCTGGATACACGAAATGCACCTTTAATAATTTACAGTGCATGCTTGACATGACCCTCCTATTTTCTTTCACATGACATGTTTGTATTCTGGGTTACATACGTGTAATTTTGTTTTTGACCCGGAACACGGCAAAATTTTAACTTTGGCAGCTAAATTTTTTATCAATGAGGCTAATCAGTAAATAATAGAATGTGTGATCAGAAAATGACTAATAAACGCGAAAGTATTTTTTTACATTACTTAGGCCGTACTTTAGGTATTGGTCAGAAAGCAGAGGGGAAAATATAGGCCCTACCTTCAAATGGTCCGTGTGTCATAAAATCGGGGGCAAAATTGTTACATGCACATGCAAAGTTACCAACATTTTAACTTTCAAAAGTCATAGCTGAAAAACTGTACATAGCATGTGGGGAGAAGTATATATTCCGAAAGTGTATGAACTAAGGAATATATTTATAATGTTGTTTCAAAGTCATTATTCAGGGTATGTCCATAATATATAGGGTGATACCCAAAGAAAACAACGCAAATTATTAACTACTTCAACTGCCTCTATTTTCATAAAGATGATGCAAAAGGTTTTACTGACTTCTATGTGTTGGGAGTACTCATTAATATCGCCAAGATTGTGTATCACACTAACATAGGTAGAATCACGCATCACACACACGAACATATAAACACAATGGGGATCGATTGCTCGATACACGAGGAAACTGAACAAATTAATTAGGAAAGAAGAATCAGTTTACCAACCCAATGTGTTACATTTAGACATTTTACAACATTAATACGAGCCGACACAACCCAACATGAAAAATTTGCAAGGATGTGCCGACGCGGGAATCGAACCCACGACCTTCCGACCTCTAGACGGACGCCCTAACCACTAGGCCTGGCAATTTTTTCATGTTGTGTTGTGCCGGCTCAGAATTTGTTTAAAGCGATTTATTGGTATAAATCTATCGGTACATATATAATGAAATATCCCTAAATAAAACGTACCAGATGGTTTTCATGGCCATTGGAGTATTCCTTGCGAAAAAATCCATATTTATTCCGACCAATATACACAACTGCACAACGATCATGGAAGCTACCATGTTTATTCCCTGTTGTATATTTACAACGCCGCATGCAATACCGAAACAGAAGCCAGCGAAAATATATCCCATACGCGCATATATCATGTGCAAGTTTGCCACAAGCCTCATCCTTTTGAACTTCGTTGAGCACACAAAGGATATGAGCGAAGTTCGTTTAGAATCTTTAATTGCAAAAATACACCTTTTAAAACCTCAGTGATATGAGAAAAATGTTAAGAGGGGTGTTTTAGATATCATTTTGTGATTAACAAAGGTTTTAGTTGGCCTAAACACTAACAATCCATGAAAACGTGGACATTTGAAAAGGGGTCGTCGCGTAATATTTAGTTTTATCGCATTCGCACTGTAACCACTGATCTCTATACAATGGATTAGCTACACAACAGTAATTGTATATTAGATGAATGGAGCAACGTGCGGGCACCTTGGTCTACCGAACACAATACCATTCCAGAGACACCTGTTTAACAGAAGTTGTATCCCGGGTGCACGTTTTAGAGACATGCCATCCCATAAGCGCAAATACAATGAGCTCACTGAATTGGCTTGATTCTGTAGTCTGTTATGTCGCTTATCCACATTTCAATGAGAACAATTTTGTATAAATGACCGGCTCTTAACCACCTGCTTGGGCTCTTTTTGGATGACCAATATGGCCACCAGTGCTTCAATTACGAAGCCCAGGTTTCCAATCCATTGTATAGAGATCAGTGTTCGAAACCCCTAATGCGGCGGTTCAGCAATCTACGACTTTTAGTGTACCGAGTAGCCTTCTTGTATGATGTAGGGAGTTCCTAATTTTATTTTAAAAAACATATTTCTCAAGAATCCCAGGCTCGTTTTGTAAAACTAGACACAATGTTTGCAATTTTTGATTAAATTTAATATTTTAAAGGAAAACGTTAAATTAAAAGCTTGTGTTTTAATTCCAATGTTAAAGTCAACGCGATATGTCGTTCATACAGGCCAGACTTGACTAACCGATCGATCTCTTTCATTGGTGTGAAAGACTAAACATGGCTGTGGCAAAACGCTAAAACAATAAACGTGGCGCTTCCTTAAATCGTCTACTGCTTCGAAAGTTACGCGTGAAAATGCTGTTTATTCTTTGCAAGGAATACTCCAGTGACGCATGTAAGAAAAAAAAAAAAAAAAAAAAACAAAAACCATCTCGTACGTTCATATTTAGGGGGATATTTCATTATATATGTGGCCCGATACTCACCCTGCTAAGAAAGAAACAAGAACACCTATGTGAACTTTGAGGCAGGTCCAGGCCATCTGTTAAGATCATTTTAATGCATATAAATATGAAAAACACTTAGGAAAAGGGTAAAGAACCTGCTAATCGGTCCCAGACCCTGGTACCAGGCGGCATATATATAAATTTCAAATAAGGATATATTTTTGGGTAAAGACTCTAAATTCGGCAATAAGATATAAGTTGGGTAAAGACCCTCTAACATTCGATTAATTTGGGTAAAAAAGAAAGACCACTTAAAATATGATAACTTGGGTAAAGACCGCTAGGAATCATGGATTTGGGTAAAGCCCTCTAAATAACAATTAAATTATATTCATGTTTAGCATCCATGTGTCGCGGGTAGCTGGGACCTTACTTCCGAGAAAGATCAGTGAAGTAGCAAAGTAAGCATCAATGACTACTTAGGGCAAAGACATAATTACACGTAAGGTTCAAGTAATTAGCCCAAGATATCCCCGTAAAAGTAGCAGTGGGATTACATGACATGTGAACCGAGAAAGCTCAGTGTTCATATAGGCATAGACATCCTACATATAATTTTGTATTGAGCAATGATTTCGCATAAACACCTTAAAAACTAGAAAGAATATTAGACATCTCCATAGGGAATTACGCACGATTAATCAGCATTATCATTGTTATAATATATCATGCCTTTAACAACTGTAATGATGTAACCCGAGAGGGAAATGAGTCACATATGCAGAATTTAAAAGAAAACTAATTATTATTATCCTTTGGATATATATTATGTAATGCCTTAAGTATAATTACATTGGCATACATTGTGTAACCAGGAGAAGCTCCGTAGTATTGCATGGATTATCTCCCGAGAAAACTCTGTAGTGAAAGAATATAGACATTTATTAGGAAATATGGTTATTATACTTAATATATTGATATCATGCCTTCTTAAGTATTACCCAGACATACATTGTAACCCGAGTGAGAGCTCAGTAGTAATGCAAATAATTATCGCCCGAGAAAAGAGAAACTCTGCTTGTAGCGAAAGATATAGAAATTTATCGAAATATGGTTACTTCTACTTAAAATATGACTCCCAAATCAGAAAATAGAGTTAAAGGGGAACACCTCCAACCAAGTTACCATGAGGTAACTTGCCTCAACCCCCACCTCCCCCCTTTTAAAAATTTCCCCCACACACACACACAGCCAAGAGCCCCACCCGTCAGGAGAAGGTAACAGTACACCAATTATTGCCGGAAAGAATACATGTAAGCAATCTTCAACCCAAAGAAAAAAGGGGGGGTTCAGCCACCATGGACACAGAAAATTATATGGGATACTAGTAGTATCATAATAAAGTCGATGAAATGGACCATCGCAAGCATCGGGGAGTGCAGCACAGTTGTCAAGTTCAAGAAAGATCTTAAAACATATACGTATGATTCTCAAACAACATTCTTAGGGCTTCTTGGTCAAGCGTACGATCTCGATGAAGCAGCATATATAAGCATTATATGTATGTAATGTATGTCTGTCTGGGCAGGACCGTCGGCACTTGGGGGGGTGTGGGGGTGGCCACACCCCCCAGCGATCATCAAAAAGAGAAGAAAGACAAAGGGAGAAAGAGAAGAAGAGAGATAGGAGAGAGAGAAAGGAGAGAGAAAAAGCGAAAAAAGAAAAGAAAGGAAGAAGAAACAAAAAGAGAACAGTGTATTCAGAAGCATAGTAAGTTGCACATCCAGAATTTCTGCGACTAACAGCATCTCCAAATATCACAAATATTTCAAAGGATTCCCCCTCAAGCCAACTAGTTTGTTTCAAGTTTAGCCCATGGTAATCAAGAAGTGTTACTGTGCCAACAGTACTTGTGATCAAAATGGGTAAAATAAATTGAAGGAAAGAGAAGAAAACCACGACCATGGCTAGTGGCGATGGCAAAAGAGGAGGGTAGCATGGGCCATTCCCCTAGTTTTGTCTACCAGTGTTAGGGGAAATTTCAGTCGGGGAGGTGAAGTGCGCAAGAAACAAACAATTGGAGGGAATCGGTTCCCTATCCCCCAGCACCATAAAAATTATAGGTCTACTGGCCGTTGGTGAATTGCCATTCTTTCAATTGAATTACTACTATACTTTACACTTCAAAAATACCTTCTTAATAGCTCTGTAAAGCTAAAAATCCAAGAGCTCCGGGACTCACCTGGACACCGGCAGGGGCTCGGATCCATGGACCCACCATAAAGACAATTGCGCTCACAATGTTGTGTAGGTCCCCTCTGGTAGCTACCAAGGATTTTAATTATATACTGTTAGTCTCAGTGAGCAAAGTTGATGCATGAAACCAGTCTGTTCTGTGAATTGATTACTATCTACCACTCAAAAAGGGGCAATCTTAAAGGTCTGAATAGCTACAAATCCAAGAGCTTCCGGGGGCTTCGCCCCCTGGACCCCGCAGAGGCTCTGTCTTATACCCGAACCCGGTAACGACAGTGGCGTACGCTATGTTGTATAGTCCCTCGTGCAGTACAAGCTTAGCCTAATATACCTGCTCGTTTCAGTGAGAAAAAGTGAGAAACCATGCGTTTGTCTTAGCTTTCTTTGGAATTGATTACAATTAGCCCTTAAAAATGGTAATCTTCGAAGGTTATGAAAAGTCAAATCCAAGAGCTCCGGGGGCTCCGCCCCTGGGACCACCTCGCGGATATGCCTCTGCACTCGACGAAGGGCCCCAAATCAGCCCCTGGACTCCACACGTTCAGGGCTTTCGGTTTGCGCCCTTAGCGCAGGGCCACTTTCGCGGTGATGCAGATTGTTGAACGAATCAAAAAGAAATGGTCTCTAAGGGCATTACTTATGAAAGTTTTAATGGCCCTTAAGTGGGACCCGAAACCGGCCCCATGGCGTAGTTGATTGTTTATACGCTCACTAAGCTTACAAGGGACTCTTACTGCAGGCTCATTAACATTTCAAGTTGACACCCCCCCTGGCAAAGGTTCTAGCGACGGCCTGTTGTCTTGGGTAGTCTGGAAGTATTCACACGCGTGTACTTCTGGCGAAAAGAAGAAACTTGTTCTCTTAACAGTAGGCGATCGCATAAATACATTCGCATCAGTGCAGCAATGGCTACACACAAAACATGTTTAGACAAAAAAACGTATTCCAGCGTCATTCGCGTGATTTTGTGTGATATTGCCAGTTGCTTGAGGTATTTATGTCCGACGCGTGCTTAAACAGTATCACGATTTCTCAATTGAAGCAATTTAATGCATATGTTATATTTCTTGTAATTATAACAATTGTCTATACTATGTTACTCTGATTCATAATGCAATAACAGCAGAAGATATGTATGTATTTATGTATTAAACAATAAACTGGCAACATGCCTACACATCAAGAAAAGATCGAAGCAATGGAGGTGAACTTCTGTAACAAAAAACACCAGAAGAAATAAATAGAATTTGACATTTAGCCTACCAATTTTCCAACGCAAAATAATCCCACGAGCAAAGTATCGGCACACGTTACTGCAATAAGAAGCTTAAAGACTCCGAACACCCACTAGAAACACTAAGTATGACACACTCCAAAATGAATGGCACTAATTTGTGGGAATCGTTCACTTCCCTCGTTTGTAATGCACCGGAACGGCTCTTAGGAAAAAAATAAGATAGAATGAAAGTTTTGCCGCTCATCCATGTACTGAAGGAAGTCAGACGACAGTTGATATAAGCATATTAAGCACAAAGAACTATGGTTGAAGTATGCACAAATGATATGTGAATCGTGGCTTGTACTCTTCGAGCGGAAAAAACGCCAAACCTAAATCAAAAACTACATGCAACTAACTGTACATAACCTGAAAGACACGTAGATCCTTCTCGATAAAACCATACGGAACGCCAAACGAGGTCACCTGCCGCATGCAAATCGACGATTCACCACAACAATGCACCAAGACGCCTAATTTAGCAAAAACACGCACCTCTTACTCAACTCACGAATTGGACGTGCTTATGATATCACGCACCACCACAGTATCTAATCTAAGGCAACAACGAAGGATTAATGAAAATGTATAGAATGGTTTGAAGAGTCGCACTCATAAAATATAAAATAATATGAAGAGGAGAGCCACTAAAAGGATCAGTTAATCAATCACAGTTTCACAGGAAATAATCTTGGACCCATGCTATCAGACTCTAGGTCTACCATCAAGAATTTAGCTGTAAGGAATGACCGGTTATGACAAGTCCCAATACCACCTTGTGGGCCGACCAGCCGATATTGGTTACAGTTTCGCTGAAAAGCGCCATTGATGGTTTTTGACAACAAAAGGTCTAACAACAAAGTTGGAGATTCCTCCATAATCTACGCTTCGATCGCTTTGGCATAGTAGCAACTTCCTGAGCTAAAATAAGGAACGCTGAAGCGAAATCTGACTATTTCTAATCAATATCTAGAAATCGTTATTAGGACCACACATGTTCACCAAATGTAGGTGCCTACAAACAAGAATTGGCCATGGCACTATAATGCCTAAGAAAAATCTCACACCTATCCCCCGACGACCAATTTCCACACCGGCCGCCTAAGTGACCACCCCGAATTCCTACTAGCTGAGCAAAAGAAAATCGCCACGAAGCAGCTGACCCAGCTACAAATGCTAACACTCCAACATGCCCAGAGTAAGGTAACGATCATAGAAGAAATGAAGTTATGAAAGGTATATAAAATCATGGCCTAACGTATAAGGCACAAATTGCACCCTAAACAAAAAAAAACTTCCTTTTTTTTTCGAGAACAAACTCCACGAAATTACCAGAATGAATCAATATACAATAGTGAATCCCAAATTCTTTTCCACTAAAAATAACACCATCTCCAAGCCGAAGCAAGATTGAATGATGTATTCTGATTCACACCACCATCGAATGTTTTCACTTGCAAAACGATGCCCAATCTGAATCCTAACTGAACAAGCAAACAAACGGGGGTTCATACAACACCAAGGACAACAGCCTTACTTAGGTAATTCGAAGGCAGACAATAAACATACAAGATATAGTTCTCTGATGACCTAAAGCACCGCTATATCCTTACTGATTATGACAGGATCACAACAGGACATAAAAACAGGAATATGCACGTACCACAAAGAGAATACCCCATAAAATATTTTGCTCAGCATTAACAGGGGTGCAGAAAGTTGGTTCTTACCTCATGAGCACAGCAAAGTTTACATAGATACCTCAAGACGTTCCACCATTTCCTCGGGCGCGCGCCCAGCTCCCGCATTTTTGTACCCCTGCTCAGCACACAAGCATCTATCCACACACATTCTCACCAAAACACAAAGACTGAATACTCTTAATTGTCCAAGAATCCTTAATTTATTCCAGCAGAGAAAAGTTGACACTTTGCCCCACACCGAACGCCAAAACAGCACACTACAACTCCTATCGAATATCAGCGAGTAAAAGACAAACCAAGGATGTTGACCTTGAAATAACCCAACCTTCAAAGCTTCCACAGATACACCTTTTCAAATTTTTTGTGTCACAACTCGCCCAAAATGATATGTTACAAATTAACAACGTTCGCACCGCAACATGACAGGGACCCGACCTTGGCTGAATGCTGCCAGATCAAAGTAGCAATGTACAGGGAGCAACCTTTTCGAAAAACCAAAAGTAGCCAAGATAAGACAATAACAATTAAGTCGACTCAAGATTTCGAAATTATTTTTTGTGTAATAATGGCAAATAATCAACTATAACTAAGATAGTAACCTAAAGTGCACATTCCGAAATTGAGATGATCGTATTTTCGTTTTGATGCAGTAACATTTATGTGAGTATTACGTCCCATATATAATGTTTGTAAACAAAATTCCGGATCCGGAATTTTAAACAAGGTGTGATTTTCTATATGACGGAATTCGATTAAGCTTAGCAATTTCACACAGTGATTAGTATATTGGGACAATCATTATGTAACATGCAAAAAACACGATTCCTTTTTGGAATTGAGGGCGCCCACCTCAGGAATCTCCTGAGTCGGCCTTTAAATGGATGGTAACGAAATATATTCGCTAACAACAAAATGCAAACCATACAAAGACCATCCCAACAACAAGCCTTCCTCACACATGGAACATAATGTGAGGGGAAAAAACATTTTTAAGCGACAACGTTTAATTATTTTGTGTGTGTGTGTGTATAACTGTGTGGTTTGTGTGTTAGTGCGTGGAATTTATGGTGGTGCACGTTTCTAGTCTGTGTGTGCGGAGTGTGTGTGTTTGAGTGTGTGCATGTAATTTGACGAAAAAACGAGCGTGCGCCGAGTGTAAGTGATTTCAGCGGTAATAGTGAGAATAAAACTGAAATTTGGATTAAATGGAAACAAGACGAGTCCTTAAAAAGGACAATCTTCTGCATTTTAGTGCACAATTTGTGAAATGAAACAACAAATGAGTTCTTTGTAACAATATTTTAAATAAACTACTATGCAAGGCATCAATCATAATGATTAACCTTTATTGTGAACATTGGTGAAACAAAAGACATTCAGTTTCATGTTACTTTTTCTGATACATCTGGTATTATTTGAAGTAGAAATCACCATTGCATGGAACACTAAGCTTCAGTTTACATACTCCCTTTAAAGGGACACTCTCTATCTAGTGCAAAGGCCAAAGCACTATTGTGTAGTAATACATGTCATACATTGCTGTACCAAAAGTTGTGCTTGTTTACCATTCATGAAATATTAGTCTGCTATGAAATAGTTCCATGCTATCAGTGTTAAAATATACATACAAACAATTGTAATTCTGTACCACAATTTATATTATAAAATTGGAAGGATTATTTGGATATAAATTGGCTATAGAAGTCATTCTACAGTTTAATTTGTCAAGCAACATTTTTGCAATCTGACCCAACCAATCAGAAAAACTGTTACATAGCTACCTTTAGGTTGAGGACTAGTCTCCATATAGTGCAGCAGGGGAAGTCATATCACTAGTGTGCAAGTAGTAGAGGTATGTATATCACTGACATGGCATGTATGGAAATATGAGACTCTTGAAATCAACCAGACAGTATCAGTACCAGCTGAGAAGGGTGTAAAACATAGATGAGCTGTGTACACACAATTAAGAACTGAGTACCAATGCATGAGGGTTTGGTCAATTCAGGATTAATCTTCTGCCTGGCAGAAGAAAAACACGCACCCTAACAACATATCGGAACACAAAAACTCACCAAACTTAACCTCACCTCACAACCTCTCTCTTTTCAAACCCGCACTAACATAGACCTGTAACGATCAAAACGCATCCACGCATAACCAAATACTCTTACATCCAACTTCGAATCAATCACACAAGCATAGTAATAAGATTAAAGTTGAAGGATTAAAAGCCTAACGTGAAAGTGATTTGAAAAAGTCCAGCTTGCAATAATGATATTGAATTTAAATCCAAACAAATTGATTAAATTTAGTCATGCTAGTCTTATAGTTCAACAAGCATGTAAATCGCAGAAAACCGCTACATCTTCACTAGAGCTTTATAGCACCACGTTTGCATGTACATGTATAGGAGATGCCGCCCAGCCACAAAATCCATTCAGCAACCAGTAGAAATATCGGCAATCTTACTGTTATTAAATTTTAATGTCCAATTAGCAGACCAAAACACGCACAAACCAGGTAAGACGACTGTGATTTTTTCACTTGAGCAGGATAGTTATTTTCCCTGAGGCTATTTGCGAGCCGGCCGCTGTTTTAAGTAGGAACTTATTTCCGCTTCGAGTTCATCCGGTAATTAGAAAATAGTCATCAGAACTATGAACAATTGATTTAAAACGTCGAACTCGTACAACCAAAGTCTCCTCTTCTTGCTACATCCAGAGTCTCATATAACACAATTGGTGGTAATCTCGTATGAAAGACTGAATTCGAGGTAGAGAGTAAGTAAAGTTCCAAGACCGCATCCTGACACACGATTACATAAACCAAGCCAACGCGTAAGTGGAGAAACTTAAGCAAGAGCCAAATACTGGATCGAATTGTTCAGCGTTGCATTGAGCATCCGACATGAACCAAAACAGTTTACGCACAAGTCCGTCCAAATGTTTGGTTCGAGTAAAGTTCCACGTCGCATCCTAACATCACGATACATAAACATGCCACGGTTAATGTAGAAGAAATATTAAGGAAATAGCAAGTCCGTCCAAATGTTTAATCAAAACAGAGTCCAAATCTTTTAGATATCAAATGGTCCATGCTCTCCCATTTAGTAAATTGACACGCGTTGGCTCTCATAGCTATGTTCTAGCGTACGGGCATACAAAATTAATAAAATCATATATGAAGACGTGCGATTGAGCTTAAAATTAAGGTATATGAGAGCACCCCTCTCTATAAAATATGACCTCCACAGATGGCCGCAAACACCAAGTAGTGACGAAGCTGGACGATGAAAAACATCGGCGATCTGATTGGACAATAGCCTCAAAGAAACACGCCCAGCACCGGGAGGGACAGGGTGTTTAAGACGGCAACCCTGCCAACCCAAAGAGGCTAGCAGCAACGTGAGATAACCTTGTTTATGTTCAACTTCGTTTCCATAAACTTGAATAGATTTTACCAATAAATTCCTTTAAATGTTGTTGTAAAATGTCTAATGAACACATTGGTTGTAAACGATTTTCTTCTGAACGTACACTTAAATATAGGTGGTGCTGCCTGATTACCTATACAAGGTGATCAAATTTGTTAAATAAATTTATATGCTATTATGTTTAATAAAATTTCATTCCCAGTTGTTAAATTTCCCTGAATCAACTTAAACAATGCGTTATTTAGTAAACTGGAGTGGAAACTCACTTGTAAAACCTAGAGACAAATCCGACCAGCCAAATGATGGTCAGACAGAATGATCCGCCATTACTGGGGGGGCTTCCAACCCAAAACCTACCCACATCTTTTGTACGTCTGTACCACGCTTGATTACGTATAATTTAAAAAAAGCTACACTTAATATGCACATGTGGGTGAATTCAAGCAGAACACCCCAGATATGGCTGCAGTGAGGTGTTGGAATGTTTAAAACCGGATTGGTGTATGTACACAGCGCGTTCGAAGCGGTTTGGGCGCCATTGTCCGGAAACTTGACTCAAGTGGTTTTAAGTGGATTCGATCGATCGGTCATCACCTCGAAATTGCTGCCCCAAATGCTTACCGAGACCCGCACCCCCACAAAACAAGCACTTCTTGTTTTAGCAAAATGAAGAGAATGGGCATATGATTTTAACAGTAATTTAGATCAAACGAAGACCATCATGATAATTGATGAAAATCTGAGGAATTTGGAGCAAATTGGCACAATCGGTAGTAGGTGAAATGCGTAACCTGAGATGGTATTTATGGTATACAGGGTTTGTCCCAAAAAATGCAATCCTCGTAGTCGAACCAGGATTAGTACAAGGAGATTTTTGTGTGTTAAGGACATTTTATTCAACCTTTCAAGGTGAACCTGGCTTCAACGATCTACCGCAAACTTGGCACTGGGGGTAAATAATTTGACAACGGGTGCATAAATAGCCTTTGTTTTCAAAATATGAACAGTATCAGACAAAAATTGGACAGGAAATACGAAACAAGTCCGTCAGATCAGAATAGCTATAAAATTGAATAATTCTGAGTAGAGTTTTGAAATTATAGCACCGACTGCGAGGATTGCATTTTTTGGGGACACCCTGTATTTGAGTATATTCATCTCAGGCGTAACTTGCCTAGATTTCGTATCACCTCTCGACATTATAGTCGGAATCGCCAGCTCGACTCACGCTCCATGCCATGTCAATGTGTTCAAAATGCTGAGCGATGATCCAAGGCTTAGGATTTTGTTACTTTTCAGCTCAATAGGTCATGCACAATTTTATCACCATCGTCCAACACTTTGGGTTTAATAAAAATAAAACATCAGGTGAGATGCAATATTACTCTATGTACTTGCATGACACATGCTCTTAGTGATTGAAATATTTTCAAAATTAGGGCCCTTTTGTTTATTAGATTTAATTGTTGATACCTGAATGATGACACAGAGATTAATATTAAAACTGTATCTCCTCCGACAAAATTTAATACATAGGGTGTTTGTCCCCGAGTGTAAGCTGTGTTATTTTGAACACAAGTATAACATGAAAGTTGTAAGATGATAGTCCTAATAGCAGTCATTGATCCAATATTAATTTAGTTGTCGTGAATATGAATTATAAGTGCTCTCCGAACTTTTATTTTGAGAATGCTTTGAAGACAACAAGTTTGAAATAGCCTTGGCATTTACGGTTTCTGTCATGGTACTTGTACTTGAGTTTTATCTACCAATTTATTGAGTTGTAAATAGAACATTTATATGCCTACTTAATGATTGTGTTCCAACATTAATATATGGAGAGTGATTGAGTCATCGGTGATTCATGCATAGGCCTATTTCATCATAATTTAAATTCTGAAAAGTTAATTTTGTAAGAGAAATTCTGAGATTCCTTCCCCTCCCCTTAATTGGCCTCACAGCGGAGTAGACAATCATGGGTTCAAAGTCTTTTTAATTAGCATAGCCATTATATTTATCCCTTAACTCACACACCTTTTTTTCGGAATAATCAAGATTTAGTTACATGTGGAGGTTAAAAACACTCAATCGTGATCAAGACAGCTTATGAATCGGGACCGAAAATGGTCAGGAATGTACGTCAAGGGCACGGTGATTTGATAGTTCGAATGTGGGCGGTGGGTTATGAATGGAAACGAAAGATACCGTTGCTACATGTATAGGGGAACAAAGGAAATGGGACTAACAATTTTTCCAAGAAGGGTATGATTTTCCATGCAGCGGCAAATCTGTTTCCCTCAAGACAAGCTGTTCACAAAACTTTATATAAATACGTATAAGAATGAAACAGGCCTATATGTCAAAATGTGACACGGAAACATCATTCCTATCCAAGCAATACACCAATCAGGTTTACACATTCCAACACCATGGCAGCATAGGCGGGGGTGATCCTCTTGAATTCCCCAAATGTGCGATTAAGTGTAGCTTTGAAGATACTTAATCAAGAGTGTGGTACAGACGTACAAAAGACTTTGGTTAGGTTTTGGGTTGGAGGGCCCCCCCAGTAATGAGATCATTCTGACCATCATTTGGTGGTCGGAATTTTTGGTCTATAGCAAACTAGCTAAACTAAAGACCACATGTACCAACATTTGACAAGCATTGTTGGTTATGGATCAAAGAATATGAAACCACAGTTAGTGGTACATGCTTTCTTTTTCACAATTTTTAACAAAAGGTAAAACAAATATAAATAGTAAATGAAAAAGGAATTTCCTCAGAAATTCCCATCAAAAATATCCCCACCCCCACCCCAAACCACGCACGTTGCACGGACACACAAACACACCACACACGCACTTCTTTGTTCTTGTGGGCACACACTTTTTTGACACCATAAAAAATTAGAAAGAAAGCACGTGGGGTAAAAACAAACACGCAAAGCATAAACAAATAAAAGTTCACCTTCAGCAATGTTTTATACTGCGTAGTTACCCTGGCCTTTATCAAATTCAGGTAAGCTTGACAAAATGGGGGGGGGGGCTTGTCTGCAAACTGCATCTGTAATTGTACAATTTCATACAGCCAATGTGAAGCAGACGAGAACTGTTGTAACACAGATCCTAGTGCCATAACAGATAATGGCGTAGATTTTAGGTGCCACGTGCCACGTATATGGCAATGAAACGACAACAGGATAACATACACTGTATTAAACTGTTTAGCATGCGTACGCAGGATAGCAAAATCAGTATATCTTTATTGTTCCTTATGCATATCTGCCATTAATTAATGTAAATAACAAAAAATAATAACATATGCCCTTATTTTAATATTTTAATGGTACAGGAGGAGTAAAAATCTGGACCCAGATTGTGTCCGCCATTTTGCATCTTTAAGTATATATATGTAAACATATGGGTGTCAACGAAAAGCTTATTTTATTAGCTTGAATTCGGTGCAAAAAGATGTTCCATGAAGATGGAATACTGAAGTTATAAATATGCGTATGTCGTATTTTCTTTACAGGCTTTGTCTACAAGACTTTGAAGACATAGCTCGAAATAATTTATCACTTCTTAGGCATACCTACTACACCGACTACGCAGATGAAGGCCAAACAAAACGCGATTGCCTGGACGCTTTTAAAAGGGACAGGGCTTTTAATACGACTCACTATGAGCTAATTATACACTGTTAGAACAACATTTATCAATTGTTTTAAATAAAATTAAATAACCGTTGTTTACCCTGTTCATCGCTCAACCTTGTTTAAAAATAAAACAATTTGTTTAAGAAATTAAACAACTTGCTTAAAAGTTAAAGCATCAGTTGTTTACATTTTTAAACAAGTTGTTTAACTTGATTTTTAAACAAGGATAAACGATGACCCGGGTAAAAAGCAGTTGGTTATTGCGAGTTGTTTAAAGCGGCACTGGCACATTTTCACAAAATATGAAATTTCTTCAATTTGCTCTCAAATGATAGTCTTGGCCATTGGAAGAACAGTGATATTATTTTACACATAAAAATAACATACCCAAAAACAGTTAGGGACATTGATAAGAGGATAAAGACATACAGGTAATTTGTAGGCCAACTTTTAAGTTTTCCATAACTTTAATCAACATTGATATTTTTGACTCGTACTCACTGGTATTAAAACCACAAAGGTTATAGACCGATCAAACAGTGTGCATAGCGTGGGAAACATGCATACGGCGTGCGTGTTCTTGTGTTAAACGCCATTTTCGTCATCTGATGAATTTAACGTCGCCGGCAACGTTAAATTATAAAATCGTTCTGTTTACCCATAAGGAAGCTGATTCGGTATTAATCATTTCGGGTGAGGGCTTTTGTATATAAAAGCCTTACAACCATGCAAAAATATCGATTTTGAAAAAAATCTTGAGGGCGCACTATTTTTCAAATGTGCCAGTGTCTCTTTAAAACTTACACAACCTTGTTTAAGACAACAAGTTAAAACAACAAAGTGAAATGTGTTGTTTAAAACTTCAACAACAGCATTTTAAACCATCTTTTTAAACAGCAACATTTTAAACAGTGCTCTAACAGTGTACCCCAATCCCCCAAGAACCAATGACACTGAGCTGTATTTGTATGCATCCACACAAACTGAGAAATCGGGTGGTGTATTTTCTTACATACGGATTAAAAGGTGCTGAATTGCGTCATTATTTATTATGAAAATTAAGGACGAAAGATCTATCGATGCAAAATATTTCGCATCCTGCAACCAGAAAAGGCAGACAGAAGAAAGGAACAGGAAAGAAATTAAAGGGGGATGGCCCGAATTAGGCATATGAAGTTTTCATCTTGATAGACGCGGACACATTTTCGCTCATAACTTCCAAACCGGGACAATTTTTGGCTCAAAGATTAACAGGGTAAATTGAGAAAAATAGTAGCTTTCTTCTGCTACCAATAATGTTGACCACTTCCGTAAAATCTGGGGCTTCTGGGGACGAGGCTAATTAACGTCGGGTTATGGACCTTTAAAAACACGGGTTCGCTGAAAAAAGGTGGCCTCATATAACTGCGTGTTGTGGACATTATAGTAGATTCACACCCATCGTGTCCACCTCTAGTCACCTTTTCCGAAGGTATGGGCACTGAATGATGGGCCATGTTCAGTGCGTGAAAATTAAAATTCCACGTAAATGCTATTGAAAATGGAAAATACAATCATGCTTAAACGAAAGCATCAAGTCAACCGTAAGCGAGTTTTCAGCTACATTAACTATCAAAACCAAAGAGGTTCTATATAGAGAGAGAGGCAACGTTACGTTAATATTTAGGAAATTCACCGTTCTCGAATGTTTTGCCGACCACAAAAGAAAAAACACATAGAGTACCAACAATAGTAGAAAGCAATGGCTGCTCCGCTTCTTCAACATTACCGTGCGGTGCGTTTGCCATATATACCCTATCGGTTTAGTGATTCAAATTAATGTATGTGCTAGATGTATATGGTCGTTTGTTGGTGTTGTAATGTAATAATAGTGTGTTACCTGGATCATTGTGGTGTTGTTTCCAGATACTCTTTTTCTCATAAGCATGCGCGCTTAGGGTGAAAAGATGTATCATTGAGGCGGTTTATTTAAATCAAGAAGATCTGATGTGTAATTTCATTCGTTGGGTGGCCATGGGTTAGGACAAAATTTAACCACCCAATAGCACCAAAAACAACCCCCAATCCAACAACTGATATTGGGCGGAGGTGTGTATTCGAATTGAAATCAGGATGTGTGTATTAAAGCACCCAAATGATATTATTCGTGCAATATTCAAAATGTCAGGCCCAGCAAAAACGACTGGTTTTGAATGCGTTTCCCCACCCCTTGTCAAAACATTTCATAATCGTATTTCTTTCAGTGGTATTCAATGCAACAGATGGTTGAATACTGGTACTAACTTTGGAGCGCCCGTGTTTTTGATACAAAGGAAAAAAGTCTTGAATTCTCCATGTGAAAATTGAAGTCATACATGAAAGACCAGATTATCTTAGCTTATTTCGTTCGTGAAACGGGTGAAATACGCCACATGTTTTCTTCCTGCCTCCGCTCCCAACTAATCGACGCTGTCCAAAACTTTTCCCTGGTGACAGATGGGTGAATCTACATAGTAATAGGTATTAAAAGATGCAGTTTATTGACGTGGGTAGCCTGAGCTAACCACCAACATGATGTTATACATGTTAGGTTACCTCGTATAATAGGCGGATTCGGCGACAGCTTGGTCAATAAGCGTCACGTGACCATGTACTAAACAACCGTTATGCATGGCTGCCGTGAAAACGCCGAAAAGTGGTAAGTAAATATGCAATTTCAGATGAATTTGATATGATTCAATTTGTAAGTACATAGTTAGCAAAATGTACGGTATATATGAACGGGTTCATTCATATGATTTTGGGTATGAACGTTGTTTACGCCCTCGGGCAAAGTGGTAATAAATCATGCAATTTCAGACGGAATTTGATATGATTTCAATTGTAATAATAGTTTAGTTAAAAAATGTACGGTATACATGAACGGGGAAGCCCTGGGAATAACAAGAGTTCATACAAAATACTATGAATGAGCCTCTAATTTAGTACACGGCCATTTCTTACTCGTGTGGTTTCCTATACTGTAGATGTTATGATCTGGGTACAAAAAGGTCACACTGAAAAATGACAAAAAGTCCCCC
>JAMKCH010010567.1:0-27547 GCA_023653785.1 Ophioderma brevispina
CGCCATTTTCTTAATCATTGCGTCAAGTTGAATTGCTTCTCTCTTTCTCTCTCGTTGTGACTGCAGTTTTGTTTTTGGGGGTGCACACCTGGTAACAAACCAGTTTTGTCATCATCGCACAAGCAGGTTCATGCCCAACTTTCATTTCATTTGCTAACTTGATGTTAGCTACCTACCATTTGGACGTCTGTCGCTGTTAGGCAGATTAATTTTTATGTTAGAATTAGCTAACATTGATGTTAGTGGGCCAGTGTGATACAACATGCTATTGTGTGGTGAGGCATTTTGCTGATCTATCGATTGCTTTTAACCTTCTAGGCCATGCAGGTAAACTCCCAGTCCCATCATTTGCTAAACATTTTTACCGATGCTCTTGTGAGGAACAGAAAAGGAAAGTATATTTTCCAGTCTATTTGCAATTTTCTTAAAGGAGTAGTTACAGAAAACTCTGTATTAATGATTTTGGTTGTGTCCAGGAATGTGTGACTTTTGCGGAAAGTGTTCCAATGTCCGCCTCGAATACTCACAGGAACAACTTCTTTCTTTTTTTATGGACCACACTAACAAAAACCGTACCCAAAGCAAAAAAAAAAGAACTTGCTACATGTAGAAACTCAAGGTGTACATATAATACGGAACTCTTACCATTTCGCATAGGTTTTCATTAACAAATATTGACAATGCTAACATTTACAAAGAGATTACCAACAGTTTATGCACAATATGTTTTTGCATCCCATGTCACTTTATTTCCGTTAACCCGATACACAATACTTTGGGTGTCTTTGCTGACTGTCTGTACCATAGTTGTTTTACTTGGAAAGGTGGTAATAAAAAAAAAAGGTTAGTTCATCAAAAAGGGGCCTTATTTAAGCCAACCAGAATTGAGAGGATTTGAACGGGAGGCGACTACAGTTGCTCAGAGTTGAATTTGGTGTCATTGTTTTTTTTCCAAAAAATATTAAAAAGTTATGATTTCATGCCATAATCAGCATGAAAAATGCATTCTGTGAAATGAGTCACAACAAGCCTAGTCTTAGGTCAGGGGGTTTGAGATGGCTTCCTAAATGACCCGTACATCAACATAAAATGCATTGAAATTAGTACCAACAAGCCTAGTCTGAGGTCAGTGGTTATTGAGATGGCTTCCTAAAATGACCTTCTCAACATAAAATGCATTGAAAATTGAAAAAAGCCCTAGTCTTAGGTCAGTGGTTATGGATATGACTTGTCCTAAGACCCATTACATCCAGAATAATGCAATTGAAATGAGTACACACAAGCTTAGTCTTAGTCAGTGTTTTTGATATGACTTCCTAAATGACCCTTACATCAACATAAAATGCATTGAAATGAGTACAAACAAGCCTAGTCTTAGGTCAGTGGTTATTGAGATGACTTCCTAAATGACCCTTACATCAACATAAAATGCATTGAAATGATACAACAGCCTAGTCTTAGGTCAGTGGTGATTGAGATGACTTCCGAATGACCCTTACATCACATAAATGCATTCGAATGGTACAAACAAGCCTAGTCTTAGTCAGTGTTTTGAGATGAATTCCTACATGACCCGTACAGCAACATAAAATGTGCATTCGATTGAGTCCATCCAACATCCTGTCTTAGGTCATGTTATTGAATGACTCCTAAATGAACCCTTACATCAACATAAAATGCATTTGAAATTGAGTTACAAACAAGCCTAGTCTAGGTCAGTGGTTATTGAGATGACTTCCGAAATGACCCTTTTTCCTTACTCAACAAAAATGCATTGAAATTAGTAACAAACAAGCCTAGTCTTAGTCAGTGGTTAATTGAGATGACTTCCTAAATGACCCTTACACCAACAACATAAATGGCATTCGAATGAGTCCAAACAACCTAGTCTTAGGTCAGTGGTTATTGAGATTGCTTCCTAAATGACCCTTACATCAACACAACATAAAGCATTCAATAGTACAAACAAGTCCTGTCCTTAGGTCAGTGGTTATTGATATACTTCCCCAATGACCTTACATCCAACATAAAATGCATTCGATAGTACAACAATCCTAGTCTTAGGTCATTGTTTTGAAATGGCTTCCTAAAGACCCGTACTCAACATAAATGCAAATGCATTCGAATGAGTACAAACAAGCCTAGTCTTAGGTCAGTGGTTATTGAGATGGCTTCCAAATGACCCTTACATCAACATAAATGCATTGAAATGAGTACAAACAAGCCTAGTCTTAGGTCAGTGGTTATTGAGATTACTTCCAAATGACCCTTACACACATAAAAGTGCATTGGAAATGAGTACAACAAGCTAGTCTTAGTCAGTGGTTATTGAGATGGCTTCCTAAATGACCCTTACATCAACATAAAATGCATTCGAATGAGTACAAACAAGCCTAGTCTTAGTCATGGTTTTGGATCGCTTCCTAAATGACCCTTCCATCAACATAAAATGCATTGAAATGAGTACAAACCAGCCTAGTCTTAGGTCAGTGGTTATTGAGATGACTTCCTAAATGACCCTTACATCAACATAAATGCATTTCGAATGAAGTACAAACAATGCTATAGCCTTAGGTCAGTGGTTCTTGAGTATGACTTCCTAAATGACCCTTCCATCAACATAAAATGCATTGAAAATGAGTACAAACAGCGAGTCTTAGGTCAGTGGTTATTGAGATGGCTTCCTAAATGGACCCTTACATCGAACATAGACTGTCATTCGTGAGTACAAACACGCCTAGTCTTAGGTCAGTGGTTATTGAGATGGCATTCGTAAATGACCCTTACATCAACATAAATGCCATTGAAAGAATAAAACAAGCCTAGTCTTAGGTCTGGTTAGTTGAGATGGCTTCCTAAATGACCCTTCCCATCACATAAAATGCTTCAAATGATTACAAACAAGCCTAGTCTTAGGTCAGTGTTATTAGGCATGGCTTCCTAAATGACCCTTACATCAATATAAATGCCATTTCGACTGAGTACAACTACAAACAAGCCTATTCTTAAGGTCAGTGGTTATTGAGATGGCTTGCCCCTAATCCCTTACCAACATAAAAATGCATTGAAAATGAGTACAAACAAGCCTATCTTATGTTAGTGGTTCTTGAGATCGCTTCCTAAATGACCCTTACTTCAACATAAAATGGCATTAAATGATACAACAAGCCTAGTCTTAGGTCGTTGGTTATTGGATGGCTTCCAAGCCTTACATCAACATAAAATGCATTTGACTGAGTACAAAACAACCTAGTCTTAGGTCAGTGGTTATTGAGATGCCTTCCTAAATGACCCTTACCTCAACATAAAAATGCATGGAAATGAGTACAAACAAGCCGTGTCTTAGGTCAGTGGTTATTGAGATGGCTTCCTAATGACCCTTACATCAACAAAAATGCATTGAAATGGTAAAAACAGCCTATTCCTTTGGTCAGTGGTTATTGAGATTGCTTCCAAATGACCCTTACCTCAACATAAATGGCATTGAATGAGTACAAACAAGCCTAGTCTTAGGTCAGTGTTATTGAGATGGCTTCCTAAATGACCCTTACATCAACATAAAATGCATTCGAATGAGTACAAACCAAGCCTAGTCCTTAGGTCAGTGGTTATTGAGATGAACTTCCTTAATGACCCCTTACATCACATAAAATGCATTCGAATGAGTACAAACAAGCCTAGTCCTTAGGTTTTCAGTGGTTTTGAAGATGGCTTCCTAAATGACCCTTACATCAACATAAAATGCATTCAATGATTACAAACAAGCCTAGTCTTAGGTCAGTGGTTATTGAGATGACTTCCTAAAGACCCTTACTCAACATAATGCATTGAAAATGAGTAAACCCTATTCATTAGGTCAGTGGTTATTGGATATGGCTTCCTAAATGACCCTTACATCACATAAAATGCATTCGAATGAGTAACAAACAAGCCTATCTTAGGTCAGTGTTATTGAGAGGGCTTCCTAAATGACCCTAACATCACATAAAATGCATTCAAATAGGTTCAAACCAAGCCTCGTCTTCGGTCAGTGGTTATTGAGATGACTTCCTAAATGACCCTTACAACAACATAACATGCATTGAATGAGTACAACAAGCCTAAGTCTAGGTCATGGTTATTGAGATGGCTTCCTAAATGAACCCTTACCAACATCAACATAACTGCATTCGAATGAGTCTAAACCAGCCTAGTCTTAGGTCAGTGTTATTTTGAGATGGCTTGCTAACACTATATCTAGTAATATCTCAATTCCCTTTGCACGGTTCAGTAGCTTTCCTTCACCAACATATTTTTTTGGGTAGATATATATACCCAGATCACACAAGGTCATTCAGTAATGGTATTACAAAATACAAACCCCTACTGTGTCCCTTGGTGGAATGACATAAATCGAACTCATAGTGACTGACTGAGAGGTCATCGGCAACGCCAATCTCAAAAGCCAAGTGCTGCCTGTGTGTTATAACCTATACATAATCTACCAGGATTAATAAGCAGCTTTGCACATGGATAGGCATTATGTAATGGCTATTTCCATATTGACCCACTTTTGGCTGACATATTTCTTCTATATGGTAGTTCTTTAACCACAATTGTCATTTTTTCATGGTCTTTAAAAAATTGAACGCTCAATGACCTTTGCATTTTACCTTTTTTTTTTAAAGGTCATTACCTATAGATTTGGATGTTTTCATCTCATGACTCAAACTTTGATGGCTAACTGGACGCAACTCCCTAGAAAGTTAACCATGTCCAACGACCTTGGTATGTGACTTTGACCCTCGTTACCCTATAGAGGCTCTGATGTTGCATCTATGACCAAAGTGTGATTGCAATTGGATTTCACCTTCCGAGAAAGTTAACCATCCATCCCATTTCTAATTTGACCTCAGATGACCTATGACCTTGGTGATGTGGCTTTGATTTCAGGAATATAAGGGAGCTTCCTATGTGTCCCTATGAGCAGATTTAATGACAATTGGACTTCCACCTCCCAAGCGACTAACACTTGGACAAGTGAAAGCCTTAACACACACACAGAATTTAGGACCAGTAAATGTCACCTGAAGATAACATAAAATGTTCCTGACCTTATTTCTAAAAGGTGAGTCAGCAAAATCAAGCCAGTAAAAAGCAACATTATAGAAATACCCACATATTATTGTCTTAAAGAGTAGTAACATTGACAACAAATAATTCCCGTCTAAACTAAGAATATACTATTGCTGATCACAAAAACATTTTGAAGCAATAAAGCAAATTGAGTTGAAAGTCACTGAACAAGTTTTTGAGAGTGGGTCCAAAACAGATGCAGAGGGACAAAAAATATGGAAATTGACATTTCCCAGAAAATGTTACAGGACTCACAGGGTTCGTCCCTGATCATTTAGTGCATATCCGCCATTTTGGATTTTGGACCAATTTTCCTAGATTTTGTGGATTTCGAAACAAAAGACAAATTTTTTCTTCAATTTTTGGAGTCTCAAACTAATCCTTATTCATTTATCTTTCATATAAAACATGTAAATGGCTTGTCTTCAACTTATTTTTTCTTCTGATGACCATTTTAGTAAGCACCTGAATAACAAGACACTTGGATTTTCAGCCAAATTGTTGCATTTTGAAACCATGGACAAATTTTTTCTTCATGTAATTCTATGACAATTATCTTTCATATAATGTAAGTTAAACGCTTGTCTTGACGCAGTTATCATTTTTGGAATAAATGAGTGAGTGAGTGAGTATTAAAGTTTAACGACAACTCAACACAATTGTGTTATATCGTGTCATTACATTTGTCATTTAACATTAAATATAAAAAACAACGCAATATTAAAACTTCATTTCAATTCAAATTACAATTAACAATTACAAAAGGATACACATCATACAGTGATTTGGAATAAATGATGGAGCCGTCTACGTACATGAAACCCTGTGGACTCCTTTGTCTATCACCTGATGAAATGTTTTTTTTAATTCCAATGATAAGTAGGTCAAAATGATTTCAACGCCATCTTGATAGACTCAGATAAATGTTAAACCTCGTTTTTCTGTTTGTTTTCGAGGCATCGTCATTCAAAATATCCGTATGTCCTATTGTTGTGCAGTTTGCACTAAATGAAAGCTTAAACAACGGCCTTTATGAAAATTATAAGATTTTGGTCTACTTCAGTCTTATTTTGTTTTATCACATCACACACTGATGACAGTTCTATGGTTAGGTTTCGTCAAAGTACACAATTTATTGAAATCAGCTGAGGAGTGCTATTGGTCATCACCAGTTTAATCCAATTCACCAGGATAAGGAATGTCTAAAACTCTCATCTCACTTGTATTGCAATCCCTATTAACTTGATTGAATACTATCATACAGTATAACAGTACCCATGTAAGTTGTATTAAAACAGGTTGTTTTTATAATTTGTGACCATCAACTACAGATGGAAATGTCAGTATTGCAAATTGAGGAATTTAAAGAATGGACCCAGATGGGTGATCTTGTTATTGAACATGCAGACAGAGCCATTGTAACCAGTATCATGCATATACCCAGTTTGTCCAATTTTGAGAGCCGACTTTTGCGGTGGATGGTCGGAAACATCTGTTTGATACCAAACGTCAATTTTTTTAAAGAACAATGCTATATATTTGACCTGAGATGACCTTTGACCTTGAAATGTGACATTTGGCCTCATCAATTGATGAAGAAGCTCATACTACACCTGCAACAAATTTGATTGCAATTGGATTTAATGTTTTTGACTGGTACCATAACTTTCACACAACTAACATTCACATAGGCAGACAGGAGGAGTGATACTTTAAGGTAACAAGAATCTATTAAAAATATCCCATATTTGAAGCTTTAACTGAATGGCATGCATGTATTTTTTTAATTGCAGTAGTTCAAATATTAATCTGCTCTTCAAAATTAACATCAATGTCTTTAGCGATCCAGTTGTCACCAGTGGCATACTGAGGCAGTCGATCTAGAGGGGAAAAATTTGTAGGTTGTTCTTGTGATTTGTCTCCAATTAAAGGGACAAGCGCGTTTGCTGAAAACCGAAACATAAAAAAAAAAAAATCTCAAAATTCGCATTTGGTATTTTTTGTTACTGGAATAGATGTGCCAACATAACCGGCAAAGTGGTTGGCTTGAAACTCGTATCTTAAAGACAAGGCATACTTTTTATCTGATTCTGTAATTTCTATACGTGCGTATCAACATTCCAACTTGATATCAAAAAGCCTTTCTGTGTGTGAATATCCAGATTTAAGCGTCATATCGTTACCATGACCGGTGCAGTTTGACCTCAAACCCAACTATATTGATCTTTGTTTGTTCTGTTAATGTAAACCACACTCAGCTGTTTCGTGTGCGATTTTGAGTCGTCCATCGCTGCGTGTCTATTTGCGAGAGCGGGAGACAAATTTCTCAAATACTTCAATTTTTTCACTATTTGGTGTTTTTGTTCCTACATTAAAGTAGTTAAATGGAATGGTACATAGTTCTCTTTCATTTCAAGCAAAAAGTATGCCTTTTCAATTTTTTTCTTATTCTCATTGCATTATCGCTGCTTATCCCCTTTAATACCCTCGTCTACCTGATCCATTTTTTTTAACAAATTTCCGAAGGGGGGTGGTGTTACCCACCCCCCCTTGATTTTTCGTTTACTGAACACCCGCTTCCTGTACATTTTTGGTACCAAAGGATACTTAGAGTTTCTCATTTCTTTCATTCCATTGGTACCAAAAATAAGTACTAACATCACCATTATGACGTCACCATGACGTCATATGTTTGAGGAAAGTACGAAATACTGACTAGGGTGGAAACTTGATATTCGCATTTTACGACTCAAACACCCCTATTAATAATCTCTAAAATGATGTCCTTATATAAAACTATTCATTTCCCCATCAAGTAGAAGTCAAAACCGCATGAAATCTGATTTTTCCTACCTTTTTGGCGAAATTGAATTTTTCATGCAACTGTGTGTGTCTATGGGAAATGGCAGTTTTTGCTGACATGGCAAAACTTTATGATTCATTGGTGACGTAATGCTACTAAGCATGTTGGTACTCTTTTGTTAGCAATGGAAAGAGGAGGCCATAGATCAATGGTACCCAAAATCACGTTCCTTCTGTGGTTCCTCCTGTGTTGTGTTAATGCATTTTGGTACTTTTCTCTTCCGGAGGGGGGGGTGGTGTTACCACCCCCCCCCCCCTATGCGATCACTTTGGGATCAACCCTGTATCTACCCTATACCCCGGTGGATGTTTGTTTTTTGGATTAAAAGAGGGCGGAACATGACAATTGACAATTACATTAAATAATCTTGGCACCAAAAAGGGGTTTTAAGCAAGCCGGGGAAAAAAGCCTGAAGGGGGGGTGGTAACCACCCCCCTTCGGTAGACGAGGTTAAGTCTGAACTTGAAATTACCAAATTTACAGGTATAGCTATTTAATTTTTCATAAATTTGGGCTGAAATTTATTGAAATTTCCTGAAGAGGGAAGAAAATATATATAATTGTCCATATCATCCGACTTTTTCGAGCCAGAGTGGGCAACTTTCCCCCAGTTGGTATGCCACTGGTTGTTACCTACACAGTAAAACCAAGAGAAAAGTCTTAAAATTGTTGTGGAAACTTTTTTCAAATGTGCAAAAAAATAACCATTCACCACAAGATCAGTGTGACCACAAACATTCAGGCAACACAAACAAACAAATGTTAGGGATCCTGCTACTCCACTGGGCACTTTTGAGTTAGATGTTAGTTCACTTACCTTTTTTGACACTTTATACATTCTAGGCAACATAATGGGCACAACACAACTAAAATAAAGAACATGGCTACACATTAGAGTTCTTTTTATTAGATTTATTTAAAGAACTATTTTCCTTCCAAAGGACACCATTGCTGAAATAAACAATTTTTTAGCAGTACACTACTAATGCTCAAATCATCGCTGGAATGATAAATCCTTGTCTCTTAATTTTTGGTAAAGATGGGTAGTTAATGCTGACAGTGTTGTGGAAGGAGAAACAGAGTGCCTTTCCAAAAAAAGGGAGAGAAATCGGTATATAAAAAGTAGATATTCACATAAAATCAGCAATTAGTCACCCATTTACCCATTTTGGGCTTACAAGTGAATTTTTTTTCACTGACTGGGAGCTAGTTTACCATCTCGGAACAACCCATCAAGTAATGTGCACAACATTTTTTAAGTGCAATAGCTGCCATTTGTCAGAAATTCCCATCAAACATACTCTTATGTCAAGTTTTTGGTTAGTCACTCTTAAAATGGTTCTTCAGGCCACACAGTTACCTGAAGAACCATTTCAAGAGCCACTGACTCAAGGAAAGATAATTTGAGTGTTATCCTAATACAAAGCAGCACACAGATGTATCACATGGTAGCTATTGCACTTAAAGTGGGTCCCATTGATGGCTCAAAAGTGATTAAATTGGAATGAAAATAATTTTTGTCAATAGATGGTTATGATAAAACAAATGAAAACCAATGATATGTGTTTTTGTCTAACATTTGCATGATCCATGATGGTTTTAGCTGTCAGATATGTAAAATCACAAAATACAGTATTTTTTCATATTTTTACATTTTGAATTTTTATTTCCAAACCCTACATCCTATTTCCATTTTCTTTGCAGATTACGGTATGAAAGCTGGTGTACTTTTACATGATTTCCCTGCTACGGGTATTGTAAAAATGTTCATAACTCAAGATATGGGAATTTTTCCAAGAATCTGTTAAAATCAATGGTTTTGGGGAAAACATGCTCATATCTTAAATAATGAATTCCCCACAGCAGGGAAATCATTTAAGTAACCAGCTTTCATAATCTGCAAAGAAAAAAGAAATAGGATGTAGGGTTTTCAAATTAAAATTAAAAATGTAAAAATATGAAAAATACTGGATTTTGTGATTTTTACATATCTGACAGCTAAAACCCATCATGAATCATGTGATAGTTCAACAAATGCCCATATCATTGGTTTTCCATTGGTTTTATTATAACCATCTATTGACAAAAGTTATTTTTCATTACTATTTAATCACTCTTGAGCCAGCTATGGGACCCACCTTAAAACCTTCTTACACTCACAAAATGAACTGGGCTACCCACGTTCTTGAATGCTGACAAGACCTCGGTTGATTCATGTTAGGGTCTGAAAAAAATCTTTCCCATTAAAAAATCTACATCCTACCTAAAACAATCCTGGCTGTGAGCGTGCCTTTCAAAAATACCAACCTAGGTTTTGGGTAGAGGTTTCATAAGAGGTCTCAACTTCCCAAATATGCAAATGAGGTATTGCCATTTATTCCGTCAAGCGCTACTGCACAACATCATACAGCGCATGACGGAATTCAGTTGTAATACCTCATTTGCATATTTGGGACTTCTATTTGAAATGTTTACAAGGTTTTGTCATTCCAGTGACAATATGACTGTGCTTGCACAGATGAGTTTAGAGGAGTAAATAATTGTAATAATAATAATGGTTTCTATTTCTAATTTATAAAAAAAAATAGGCAAAAAACACTGGAAGTCAGTGGCTCAGGAAAGAAAAATGAGCCTGAGAGCCCAAACTCCAGGGTCCATGTCTTTCCAACATCAAAGAAACAACAAGAAACTTGAAATTTGCAGTTCTCTGTTTTTGCGCTCACTATATTAAAAGAATATAAGCTGTGGGCCGTTCCATAAAAAATTAACATTTTAGTAACACACACATACGGGCGCACACCACTAAATAAACGCTCCAATGAAATACACATAAAAATACCACATCTCGCCCTCTGATTTGCACCCCGTGTGACAATATTTTGAATGTTTTGAATCTATTTCTCTATAGAGCACAACTGAATCTTTCAAGAATTTGCAATTTTTGATATAATTCTGGTATAGATTTTAAGAAAAAGGCATATGAACAGCGCCACCACTATTTTGAGCCGACGTGTATGCATCATAGCCGCTTTCGACCAGGGCCAAAAGTTGAGGGCCTAGTTTCTACAAAGAATCAAATTTCAAAATTTTGTGATAATCTCAGCAATGATCAAGCTATACTCTTTCACTTTTATTATAATATACCACCCTCACTGGAAACCGGTCCCCAAAGGACTGCAAAATATCTCACAACACACGTTTTGTTATTTTACCGGAACTACCTAACATTCCCCCAAACGTGGAGTGATTTAGTGTTGTGCGCCCTCGAACATACACCCGGGACATACACACGTACATACATGCACAACGGATTGCAAAGTGGTCCTGCCAACTATGCTCATGGCCCACAAAAAAAAACAAGTACATAAAATGTATATAAGTACACAAATGACCAAAGTGCATTTTAAGGGAAAGATGACAACACTTGCTTTATAGTGCTGCAGCACCAACCAGTTTAGGAGAATGGTACCGGGGCCAGAATAATAACATTTGTCATCGTAGCTAAAATTGACCGTAGTGATGCGGAGTTCATGAAAACAGGTGATGACAAAATTAGAAGTGGTAGCAATTTGCATACGACGCCATTCTCCAAAATGGAAGCCATCTTAAAGCCAAAAACACCCAAGAAGACAATTTTGGTGTTAAAAATGTTTTTTCTCGGTCACGGAGTTCAATAAGACTATTCCCAAAACTATAAAATGTCGTATGTGCCGACATTTTCCAAGATGGCTGACACTTTATTGACATTTCTTATTTTATAGCCTATGAAGATGATTGTGGGGTGTCAAATTAAAGATTTTCTAGGTCAAGGAGTTCAATAAAACTATTTACAAAACGGTCAGATGAATATAAAAGTAATGGAAGTTTTCATACGTCACTTTTTTCCAAGATGGTCATCATATAAATATGCAAAATCCCCTTTTTCCTCATCTATACAGCACCTAGGGATGACGATTTTGTTGACAGTATTATATTTTTAGTCACGTTTTCAACAGCAATATTCCTCAAAACTGTCAGATGAGTTTTGAGTCAGTTATTCATAGACTACCATGTGACACCCAAAATGTGCCACCTTGACTACTCTATCTAATGTATTCACCCAAAAAAAAAACCAAAACAAAAAACAATATTTCTGGAATTGCATGGGAATTTTGATATTTAGGACTGTGTTACTTTAATGGAAACTATTATTTGTTTGTTTCAGATATGTCAAGAATAAAATGGCCGCGAATTTCGAACACTTAAATGGTCATGATCACATGCACACCTGTTGGTAGACGTTTCATATAGAAGTCCCAAGGATGCAAATGAGGTAATGCCATTTATTCCGTCAAGCGCTACTGCACAACATCATACAGCGCATGACGGAATCAATTGTAATACTTCATTTGCATCCTTGGGACTTCTAAATGAAACGTTTACCCACCTGTTGGTAGTCAATGTTTGGGGGTTTTCGTTCATAGGGACCATAAAGTGCAGTTAGGAGGTTCTAAGGAGGAGTTACTGAGGATTCTGTGTTGGTATTAATTATCAAGCATCTTGGTTAATATATTTTGGTTAATATATTTTATCATTTTGTCACATTAAGCATTACATTGCAGTAACTTACACACTTGGGTTAAAATATTGGGCTATCTTGGAAAACAGTGACAAATGCAAATAAACATCACTTTTATATTCATCCTACCGTTTTGAGAATAGTTTTATTGAACTCTTTGACCCAGAAAACACTCATTTTGACACCAAAATCATCTTCTTAGGTAATATAATAAGAATATGTTTTTCTTTGATGAGATTGTCGGCCATCTTGAAAAATAGCCGTGTATATAAATTTCCATGACTCAGACAATTCCGGCAATTGTATATTGAACCTCTTAACCCAGATAACATACATTCCAACACTAAGTCACCATAGTAGTGCTATTACCTTGAAAATGGCGGCCATTTTGGAAAATGTTGGTTTATGCAAATTGCCATCACTTTTATTTTTGTCATCACATATTTTCGTAAAATACACAACCCAATGATCAATTTTAGCTATGATTGCAAATGTTATTATTCCGGCCCTGGTTGGTAGAAATCTAAGGCCCTTTTTCACCTGATGCTGCAGCACTATTACCAGCATTTCATATACAAAATTTCAGTTGATTTTAGCTTATATTTTAATGTTTAAACACTGATAATCATATCTCAACAAACGCTAAATATTTTTTTCCACCACCACATATACTGACCCACTTTAATATCAGAACAGTCAGCGCCAACGGTCTTTAAGGGTTCGGGATGGTTTCGAACCCCTTGAGATTCATACTTAATTGTTACATGCTAACAATTTCTCCATGGTACATTGTAACTTTCTTTTTTAGATTTTGATGCGAATTACTAACTGCCTATTCCAATTCCCTGATGTTTCTCAAGTTAACCCTACCCCTTAATAGTAACCATTTTTCATCACCAGTAAAACCTAGTGGGGCTATAGTGGGGGTTACCACCGCACACCAAAACCTTGTGGGCTATTTGACTAAGGTTAGTATTGTCATTGGAATGATCCCTAGATATAGTAACCAAAACTGTGAATTACAGTCCAAACATTCGACACAGTCTGTTTGACCCATGCAAATTGTCTCTTTTTATTTTATACAATTTTAAGCACGGGGCAACTACCATTTTGACAGCTATTATAGCTAGGGACATGCAATAGCTTTACCCTCTCCAAAATCAGAAAAATCCATTGCGGGAAAATCTTCCCATATAGCCTACAAAGTCATGTTTGTATGTATAGCGCCCTCTATATGCTCCATTCTCTCTCCATAGAAAGATGTGTCAAAACAGCTGTGTCTAGGGGAGAATTGTGTATGTGGATCCTTTCATGGAGGTAAAAAATCAGACAGTATCTTGATCGTGTAAATTTTGAGCAAACATATTTATACAAGTCCATAATAGATCTCCTCTGTGGAATAAAACATCTATTAGTCTATACTTATCCTTTGTGTATTCAGACTACTGCAATGTGGAAGAGGATCCAATCACGTTGGCGTTTCCAGAGACAACTCTCTGACGCCTACACATCTAATCTTAATCTTCCTTTTTGAGACATCCTTCTGATATTGTCCATTAACAAGTTTGTGCCAGTAGGAGAGACTTTCTCGCATCTCATGGTCTTTCTTGAATTTTGTTTGAAGATGAAATCTCGGGGGAAATGTGCTTGTTGAATGGATTATCTGAAAAAATATATTTTTTTATATGATTAGGTCTTGTGATTAGGTTAATAAATATGAGTTCATGTTTACCCTCATATGTTGCGGCATACACGTTGGTCTACGTGTCACGTGACAAGCGTTATGCATGGCCACCATGACAATGCTGAAAGTCCGTAATGACCCGGTATAAGTCCCACCCTTTTTTAAGCCTGAAATCCATTGAAATTTGGGGGTGGGCATAATTCCCCGACTCTTGCCCCTAGACCCGGAGTTGAAAATGTCTTGGCCAACTCGCCACATACACTATAAAGTCACTTCCTGACTTCCAATTTTGAAGACTCAGACTGTTGAAAAATGGCGTTTTTTTTTCGATAGTACGTATTTTCCACCCCTCCATTCTGAGTAGATTTCATCTTTGTCATGTAACTAACACTAACCATGACTATAATGTAACTTTAGTGAATTTTTTAAGCAAAAAAAAACGCAAAAAACGAACAAAATAGTCGCGAAAACTTAACCAATTTGCCATCAGTGTTTTTGCGGCGGCCATATTGGTTTGCTGCCAAATGCCCTCTGCCCCTACACCCAAAGCCTTGTTCCAATTATTCTTTTCGTTTCAGAAACAAATCCAATCCACGCAAAAACTAGTTTATGAATGCATTTGAAAATGAATAATTTTTACTGTGGACCTGTTTATTATTTTTATACTGAAATAATGAAAAAGAGTGGAAAAAAATATTGTATAATCACGTCTGGGTGAGTAGAAATCCTTGAGAGTGTTGACTCAAAACATGGTCCTTCTGCTGTGTTCTATACACGTAAATGTATGTTTTTCACAAACTTATTGGTTCCATACGTCATTATACACTTCTTGAGATGGATTATAAAGAATTAAATATGGCATTTTCGTATTAGTGTATTGGAAAATGCATATCAATTGGAGTTCAAGGCTAAAAGGTTTGTTGTTTGGAAGAAGATAGGTTTCCGATATTTGCAGTCAGTGTAGCCCATTTTTTGGCATGGGATATAAACGGATCTTTAGAATTTTCGTGAAATTTTCCTAAAAACTTAGGGGTGGATTAGAAATCGAGCATGGCTAGCTCTGGTCAGGACGGTATTAAAAAAAAATCATGCAATTTCAGGCCGAATTTGATATTTAATGATTTAAATTTTTTGAACGTACTAGTTTTAGCAGAAAGTTGGTAAACATGAACTGGGTTCGTTCATAGGTTTTTTGGGTAGAAACATTGTTTATGCCCTCGGGGTAACTTATGAGTTATAACTCATGCATTGTACCAGGGCTGAAAAGACGAAAGATTTCAGTGATTGCAAAGAAGTGATTAAGTGATAACTGCCTATTTGCTATGATTTTTAAAATCAAAGCATATTTTTGTTCTATTTGATTATAATAATAATAATTCATACATTGGGAAGTAGCGACTATGGTGCTTCTGGGAGAATGGGCATCTCATGAAAACAAACTGTAGATGGAAGTTACATGCATAATTTCTAATTGCAAATATTTTATCATGATGTACAATTTTTGAGTCACTTGCAAGTACAAAACAATCATTTTCACTGCATGAATAGGGGCTATCACTATTTGTTTACATTTTCCATGCCGGCCTCAACTCAATGGCATTATGCCGCTGTAAAACAGGACCCACCTATACAACCCCAAGAACTATTGCATGAGACCTATTTTTTATAACCAATGGCAACAATTTATTTTTTTTCTCCTTGCAAATATTGGAAGAAAAGATTGTGCTTTGCAAAATTTTAGCAAACTCAGCATTTAACTTAGGTTGCAAATTGAAAGGAGGGTTTCGGGTTGATGAATGTGGTGTTTAAAATGTGAAAAGTGAATAAAACATAAGGCTTGCTCTAATTTGTCATTTGTCACTTTCTTTTTCTAAAAACCTTGTGTCCTTTGGCACGCTGGTATGTTCACATCCTCATGAAAAAGTGACAAAAAAAACCCCCAAAAAACAACAACAAATAACCCAACAAAAAACATCTAACAAACACACAAAAACCAATGTGGAATTACCAAATATTACTTAATTTTTGGAGTAACAACCCAATGTCATTTGGAATTAACAACATTTGCATTAAAAACACTTTCAATTTTTTATTTAAAATTTGCTTAAAAAGTTAACCTTAAAACCTTTTGAATAATAAAAACATATGGAATAATAACCTTCAGAAAATGTGATGACCCAACAGGGTCTAGTGTGCTTGAATAAATGGTTGCATTTGTAAGGGATTTAAAAAAGCTGACTATAATGAGATACCTAAAACCAAATGTCAGGGAGCTGTAGATATATCATGATCACAAAGGTACAGTTAAAGCAATAACAACATTTTTTGAGAGTGCACCCTTTTAAAAAATTTTAGATTTTTGCACAGTTTGTTGGTAATTGTTAGTAAACTAATGTGATGTATTACCTGCGAGTGGTAATGCCAAAAAATGCGTATTGTCATAAAAGAAGCGATTTGGTAATTAGATCGGGATTCCCTGATGTGTAATTTAATGGGTAGCTGGTAAATGCCAATTTATGTCCGTCCCTGATGAAAAAAGTAACCATCTCATGAAAATGATATCTGGCTGACTTGCCTGAATCAACAGAAGAACTAATGGATGAGCGTACCCACGTATATGGCACGATTTCCCTGGCTATTGCCTAATTGGAAGGATCGATTTCCAGCCGCCGTCAATTTTATCAGAATCCGATATAATTATTCTAATTACAAAATTCTTTCTTTTGCGACATGAGAGTTGTGAGCTCTACTCATTTACATGTATTGTTTACTATCAAATTACCAATTGTACTTGTGCAAAATCTAAACAATATCTGGAAAATTGGGGGGCGCTCTTCAAAACTGTGCTGTTATTGGCTGTTATTCAGTAGTATTAGTAGCATGCCCCCAGTAGCATTATTATATAAGATATGAAGTTAAATGTTTAAGTAGAACGTACTGTTATAAGTAGGTGATTGGTAAGTACTCTCTTCACCCACAGTTAATTAGTAATAACTGACAATGATTATCTGATACTTACATTACTTCCATGTAATGAATACTATCAATAAATGCAGACTGTGACTGCTTGTTTAACTTGTAAGCATTGATGGTTTCACTTAGCTGGTATTGCCTTTGAACAGGACACACCGTTGGAAGTTCTCAGCCTTTGCCTCTGTAGACGCTTTGCAGTTTTGGAGGGCAGGTGGGGCCATGTTTGATGGTCAGGATCATGGATACACAGCAGCCCAGGATCAGCTTGCTTGGTTGAATAAACTCATTACACCACCACAACAATTACCCAAGGCGGTGTGGATACGCTAAGAAGTTGTTGTAGGTTGAAGGATTGCAGTCAGATCGTTAGCGAGTGAAGAGGCATTCAACGTCCTTGCAATATTTTAAAGGAAATCCGTATTGCCAAGTGTGGCTGTGTACAGACCAATGAATTGTTTTGGTGATCCAATATCCTTCCATCATTGTTGCCATTGTTCAAAACATGATGGACTAGTGCCACTTGAAATCAATGCATCCGTCATGGAAGATTTTGGAATTAACAAATGTCAGGGGTCAAGAAGTGTCCAAATCTAGAAAATGTTCTCATCAACCATGAGTAGAGATTTCCCAAGTCATATATGAATACCAGGATGCCCTTTTCCGATGTTGATATTTCCTGCAGGATTTCCCCCCCAAATCCAGTAGAGGGAGCCGAGATTTAGTTACCTTTAGTATCCACACAGGATGTGGATTTTCCTTTAAGTGGCATAGCACATGATCATATCAGATATATGGAATGGAAGCAAGCACGACCAAGCGAGTAACAATATACCTTATTAGTTGACCATCGTAAAATCTCACTACCAAGATGAAATTAAAGGACCGTGGTCGATCGCTAATAGCCTCGTCCCCAATGTCGGAAAGTGATCAAAAGTGGTATCTGAAGAAAGCTACTATCTTTCAAATTACCCTGCAAAATCTAGGGCTAAAGGATGTTTGGTTAGGATATTATGAGTGAAATGTGGCCCTTTGTCAAACTGATATAAAATATTAAATTAAAGTGAAGGGAGGAGATTTTTTAGGATACAAATTTCTCTCAAATTTCAGGATAGGTGTAAAACCACCTACGAGACCGTTTCGAAGGGTATTGGACGAACAGGTTGAAAGAAAAACCGCAAACCTTGTTTTGAAACTGGCTGCTATTGTCATTGTTCCCCATAGAAAAAACCATGCTTTGACGTTCTGTTGCACGACAGAAAACTTACTCTATCATCATTTAGTAATAAAAGATGGCATAATCGGCTTATCACTTCAGGGTGATCTAATACATTGGTAAGCATTCCAAATATGTAAAACAACGGGGTTGAGAAAAATTGGGGGATGACTCTTTCTACAAAATCTCTAAATGTCTCTTTAATATTACCAATTTAATATTAATAGTACTCACTGGGTTTACAAAATCATGGTAAACGGATGGAAATTATCAATGTGAAACTTTACAGATGGGGTTCTATCAAGATGAAAATTTTGTAACCCCTTTACCGGTTGATGACCCAATTGACAGCTTTGTCTTCTCCCAACCCACTTCAAGATTATTCTCAGCTATTTTGGAGAATGTCCATCTATTTCTGTGGACAAGCATTATTTTGAGTATTTTTCAACGATCTAAAATCACTTCTAGATGTCCTCTCACTTCTTAAACCTCACACTTCATAGCACTCTATTCATACGGGACAGCAAATGGTGTATTCCCCTCAATTTCTGTGAAAAGAAGTATTTGGAGCAATTTAAAATCATACCCTTGACTGACCTTTAGAAGACATAAGGGAGTACAGTACAAAATCCCTCCGCTGTGGAAAGTGCAACACCGCTATAGTTCCTATAAAACCTAGAATTTGAGCGTAATTTGTGTAGTTTTGTGGCGGATATTTGTCCTAGAGATTTGCTTTTGGTATCATTCATGTGCGTATTCTTTCATATTTAACTTATATTTCAAAAATGGATGAGAAAGTGTCTTGGCAGTGTGATACAGTGACATATGTGAACCGCTGTGAAACACCGATTCTGTGGGGCTCAGAAGTTAGAAAAAACAGGGTGTCATTTTCAAATCTAATTTGCAAAAAACTGACATTGTCGATGTAGGCGGAAAAGAAGATATTTTAAAGACCATGAATTCAAAATTCTCTCCTGCAAATTTCATTGATCCAGGTAAGGCAGGGTCTAAGATATGAGAGAGTGCATAAAGCATGTTTCAATAGGCATACCATTTTGTATTGTGCCCCATATGGAATCTTATCCATCTAATTCTTAAGGTGCAATGAGAGATTTCAGCCATTTTCTGTGATATGTAGCAATTTCATATAGATAAATAACTTCTAATGAAAACAAAAGGTGATTTGTAGAAGCTTATATTTCAATAGAAAACAAGCTGAATTTCGTATTTGCTCCTATACAAAATTAGAAATTTCACAATTATTGTACCAAAGAAACAGTTCTCAGCTTAATCCTTACATGTGGGAGTATTTTTGATATAAAGCTTTACACCAGTGCCAAAATCAGAATTTTCCAATTTTTTTGGGACACATGTTATTTGAAATCTCTCGTTGCACCTTTATACAGCCCACATGACCTAATCCAAGTGACCCACTGTAGACTAAATTTGCATGTGAGATTAGACACATAGGCTGGTATTCTGAAAGGGAGTCTAACTTTAGTCCTGGGTTTAAACCAGGGTTAGTCCTACAAGAGGGGACCTTTTTTCCTTTCAAAATACTGTGAAAGTTAAATGTAACGGGTGAGAAAATTCCTCATGGATGGGCTGTTCCAGCCCATCCATGAGGAATTTTCTCACCTGTTACAGCACACTTTTAGAGTATGTTGAAAGGAAAAAAGGTCCCCTCTTGTAGGACTAACCCTGGTTTAAACCCAGGTCTAAAGTTAGTCTCCCTTTCAGAATACCAGCCATACCCCATACTTCCTCAACTTTGTTGTGACTTGGAGGGAGTTGGAGGCATGGAGCTGTGGACCATAAAATGCCCTTTAATGTTAAAGACAAGAACACATTATACTAATTGATAAAACTTTATAAAAACATTAAAATATTTCTCAAATTAAATCAGTTAATTAGGAAATTATTTAATAAATAGCAGAGGCATTTTTGTTGGGTAGAATCACCATAGTAGTCCTGCTGGCCTGTCATCATCATCAGTAATAATAAAAAATGAATCCTTAATCAATGAGGAGTGTCCACCAGAGGATTTAATTGGCTACCATATTGTCTGTAATAAACGTCCCCTCAATTTTTTTCGAAAAATGCCCAAATCAAGCCACATCACTACGACAATTTGGACTTTTTGGAGAAATTTGGCATATACGTTTGTTTTGTACCACTCTACAAATTATCAAAATTTCAAACCTCAAAGTGGCTTAATTAGTAAAATATTAATTAACTAATGACGTATTTGCAAAACGTTAAATTGTCCACATCACATAACTGAGTATTTGTTGAAAATCTATTGTGCGCAGGCCCATAGCGTTGTATCTGCATTTTGAAGTATTCGCCATTTCACATAGTGACGTATTTGTACGACATATTTTTCAGCATGGTAGAACTAAATTGCTATTTTGTCGTTTGCATATAGTGACGTATTTGCACAAACGCGTCAAATAACAACATATTTTCGTGTCGTATTTGTTATTTACACATTGAAATTGCTATTTTGTCGTTTTCACATAGTGACATATATTTTATTTAGCATCATTTTTCGGATATCTAAATAAATTGGAAGTTGATTAGTTAAATGTATTTGAAATTGAACTTATTTTGGTGATTTTCAACTAGGTTTTAATTGAAATACATGTGTTAATTAATGGTATGGAGCAAATTAATATCACAAAATCTTCAAAGCCATTTTTCTTGATTTGCATATTTTGCAAATACGTCAGTATGTGACGCGGTGGACGATATTATGCAACTGCAAAATTAAGGATCACGATTGTGAAATTGGTGGCAGGTTTGCCAACCTTAAACTGGCTAATATGTGCACAACTCACCCAGTATGTTGTCAAATTAAAGTGTACATACTTTGACAAAGTGTACATTTTTTGTGTGGGTGCACCGGAGTATTCCAGAGGGGACTAAACACCCCTTTTTGACAAAATATCATGCCCCAGGGCTTTTATTACAAACAATATGGTATGTTATTTGAACTAAGACTCCAAATATAGAGTGGGGTGAATGGTCTAAGTTAGGGTTAGGAATATTATTTGAGTTAAGAATACTATCTATTTGCTGACCAAAGGCCGCTATATATAAACATTACAACAAACCACCTTGGAAGCATATTTTATGGCACATGACCTTTTTCTTTTACATACTCTGAAAGTTGATAACTGGGTGAGAAACTCATCACGGATGGATGGAAACGGCCCATCCATTAGGAATTTTCTCCCCTATTAACGACACAAAGAATACAAACACCTTGCAGAGTATGTTGAAGAAAAAAAGGTCGGCACCTCATGTAGACCAACTCTGGTTTAAAACCTAGGTCTAAAAGTTTAAGACTCCATTTGAGAATACCAGCCATTGGATCAATCAGCCGGATAGTAACTCGTAGGAGGGCTAAACTTTTTTTTTCAACGGTTTATGCTTAATTTTCGCAAAACTGGTGTAGGATAGAGATTGAGTAAAAACATACATCTTATACAACCAAATAACACACGTCCTATATACATAGACCCCGATACCAAAATGAAGTGCACAAGGCATGGCATAACAGGGGAAACATAAAACATTGATTGCTAATGGACACAAGACCAAAAACTTACCTCAGAAACAAGTGAGCTCAATTACATTAAGGACACTTCAAGTAATTTGAACTTTGTGACTATTTTAAAAAAATGTAACCGCCAATGGTGGTATGGATGGATTATGAATTGTTGACCTTTGATTTTCCCCACCCCTGAAAGACTCCAGGGAGGGGCCGTGAGTAATGATATATGCATTACAATCCAAAAGACGGAAAAACGACAGAATCTTACATAAACCGCAACACAGTTTTACAAAGGTGACGCAAACGACCGAAACCCTAGGAAGTAACTTAATTCTGCTAAATAATTGTCGAAACTTATTACTCAAAAAGATGGGACGACTTCTGGGCTCAAATGGCATGAAAAATCCAAATGTGCCGCTTTATTTTGCAAGCGCTTGACTTAAGATCAATTTCCAATTCAGCCACCATATAATAAAGAGTTTGTGTAATCAATGCGCAACAAATGGAGACAGGCATCAAAAGTATAAACCTATGAATACGGCATAGGTTCCGGATGTGTTAGTTTATCAGAGCTTATAATTCACCAATGCACCCCCATTGAAAATGTACTTCATACAGTCAAATTTTTCCTGATAGTATTGCTGCTATTGTACTGAGGGGGTCACTGAAGATCTTAAGAGGCGTAAGTGAAAGAAGCTGCAGTGTACTTGGCTGTTGGTTAATTACTTTAAACCTTTATACGATGAAATGCAATCTCAAGGTTACCGAAACTCCTAACTTCAAAGGTTTAAGTTACTTTCCAAGTTGAGCTGAGGGGATACTTACCTCAGGTTTTATGCTCCACCCCATTACCAACAGATACTCATCAGCTCTGAGAGTGGGCGCATCAAATGACAGCGTTTCAGCCATAAGACAGATCGCTAATATCTGCTTCTGTGTGGTGTCAACATCACCTTGGATGTCAAATGCTACAAGATGGAACTGAGTGAACAACAAATGGGGTAGTGGTTTCACCTATTGAATATAATGCAATAGCTCCCCAGTCCGTCACTCGCCAAACTTTTGGGTAACTTTTTTTGCAATATGTGGTAAAAAAACACCCTTTTTTTATCCCTGGGGTGTTTAAAGGGATAGAGAGCGATAATTCAAGAGAAAAAAATACATCGGTCCTCGGACCGCTTGTGGTCGCCTGCCGTTTGGGAATGATAGGCCTCACATACCTTTTGACCTTGATATGTGACCTTTGGACCTTGATATGTGACCTTTGACCTTGATATGTGACCTTTGACCGTGTATGTACCTTGCCTGATATGTGGACCTTGACCTCATAAACAAAGATAGGATTTGCATGGAAACTCCATCAACCAAGTTTGGTTCCATTGCACTCTTCAACTTTTTCAATGATGGTCAATTTTACATTCAGCCTATCTTTACCACTTGACACCCTCAACAAATGACCTTTGACGCTCATTAAGCACAAGGGATCCCAGGTTGCACATATGACTCCAGTTTGGTTCCAATTGACTTCAACATTTCAAATGCGATGAATTTTACCTGTTCACCTATTTTACAACTTGACCTACATACCTTTAACCTTGGTATGTACCTTTGACCTAATCAACAATGGGGGATTCATTTCACCTGTGACCCAAATTTGGTTTAAATCCATCAAAGTAATGTGGATATACAAGGCAATGTTTTTTTAACCCTTTTCACAACATAGTCCACTCAATCTAGACTATGAACTATATTAGGACACCTTACAAAATGCTACAGACGGTTTTCTTGCTGTAACTAGCATTAAAAGACCTCCCAAACAACATATCAAAAGGAGAAAAAGGGAAGGCCTGGCAAGACATGCTTATTGCATTTATCTTACTGGATGTAATACGCCCTATTTCGACAAAGTATATAGCTCATAAATTGCATGTTTGGGAGAATTTTCCATTTTTCTTTCTGTTAGTATTTGGAACAATGACTTTCGCATGGCTATGACTTCAAGGTGTGTAGACTTGCAATTGATATATTAAAAGTGGAAAGTGATGATGGTCATTATTCAATGCCGAGTTTTCCCGCCAAAATTATTTGCATTCTAATGATGATCTTATTTTTAAACGGGGCAAATTAATAATCAGTATTTTATTCAAACACATTGGTCAACTATGTCGGGGGGGGGGGTGGGGGGGTGGGCACTTTCTATATCGAATGATGGGTTAATGTGCCTCGGCAAGGTGAACAATAGATCCTTTTTTCGGTCTCGTCTCACCCCACCTGGATATCCACGCCTCACCGGGATTCTTTCCCAGGTCTTAGATAAAATGTTACCCAAAAATACGGGCATTCGGTACACACAGCTGAATAAAATATGAGCCATCCAGTCTGAAACTTTAAGAAGGGGCCAATGACGTTAAAACCTGAAGTTAAAATAGGAAGTGCCTCTTTTCTGAGTTCAATTGCATTTGCCAGAAATTAAAAATTGGCTGCCATGAAATTATAAAATTGTTAAAACTTGCATCGTAGCTGCGAAAATTTGATTGTTGGGTGTTCAAATTCTTTAAAAAGTGGGATATTTTTATGTCAAACTTGTGATAAAAAGTGGATAGCAGAAGAAGAAATGGCTGTCATGAGTATGTGAACATTTTAAAAAGGGGGTCATTTCCTGGGGTCAAGCATTCTAGACGTCCACCAACGTCAGCATCTCACAGACCTTGACTGAGAGCTTTAACAGGGCGATGTGATATGTGCTTGACACAAGATCTATACAAAGATCTTGCGAAGTGCAGATTAACAGTCAGCCTACATGCTAAATGCCAAAGAGACGGAATGAAAAACATGACCGTCGATGAGGAACGAGAATCATCAACCATATGCACTACACACAGTACCCAACTAAAAAACGGTTAGACCTCAAGTACCTCGGGTCCTTAGAATCAAGAGTTAAAGGGCCGTGGCCTGATCGCGAATAGTATCGTCCCCATACTCTAAGATTTCCAGAAGTGTCAATAGTTTGGTATTGAAGAAAGCTACTATTTTTCTCATTTACCCTGTGAAAATTTGGGGCTAAAGGATATTTGGTTTGGAATTATGAGCAAAAATGTATACCCATTGTGGCGACCGATATTAAGTTTACACAAGAGATAGAGGGCTAAGGAAAAATCATGGTGTTAGCCTCTCACATGAAAACGGGTTGAAATATCAGCGCAAACTCTAAATGGGGTTTAGGGGTGAAGACCATTCTATCAGATGAAAACTTATTACTAATCGGGTCTCCCCTTGTATATATTGATAATAACCAAAATATAGGCAAAAATTGCACATAGGTTTTTATGCAAATTAGCATGTTCTTGCCATTGCTTACCTTTTTCTACCTTTTTGCTATTGTTGTTCGGGGGGTGTGTACAACAAGTTACAGGCCAAGAAAACCTTCTCCGTAGCAGTTTTGTCCAGGTCATACCGTATATTGAGTGGACTAACATACAACAACAACAACAAACAAAACAAAACAGTGGACAATGATCCCTATGTGTCTTTCTGCCTGAGGCAGGCGAAACGAAATGTGGATATGCACTTTTGAATTAAATCTTGGCAGGTAAAGCAAAAGTGGCTAAATTTGGGCCATAGGACGAGTGTGTTCATTAATGTGGTTGACCACATTTGGAGATGTTTTGTTCATAACATCAAAAGGAAGCATTCCTGGGCCTTAAATTTACTGGAGTAATGAGAAAAATATGAATTTTTTTCTGATGACCAAAATCCAAAATTTTTGATGGGGTAAAAGTGGAGAGCGAGGGTGTCAACAGGGTCAATCTTACTAATAAAATCACTAAAAATCACTGAAATCTGTAAGGAACCTGAAAAAAAGAATAATGCCAAAAATGATCTCTGAAATGATCACTGAAAATGTGCTATTTCATTGGAATTAGTGATTTCAGTGTGATTAATGTCCAGGGTCATTCCAATAATATACACTGAAACTTGCTAATCCCGACATCAAACTATCACATTTCAATTGATGTTTCAATGGATCATTTCTTTCGGTGTTCATTTAGTGCCTATTTCGTTTGTATTTCTCAAACTTGGGCATGAGCATATAATTTTGTCAATTGGTTGTGGTAAGCTTGAAGATTTGCCGTCCCAACAACCTCCTTTTTTCTCACAAGTAATCGTGAACACCATTAATGGGAGGGTGAAAGCATTTTTAACCCCCAATTTACCAAGCCTTTTTTTGTACACGGTTTCCCAAGGGGGCCACCGTCGGAATTTGTCTGATACCAGTCGATAGCTTGGTCCTCCTCGTTCCATTGATTACCAAACTAAGTACCAACATACCTAGATGGCATCACAATGACATCATCAAATCTGCGAGTCGGCAAAATTGGCATTTTTTTTTTTTTTTTTCCACTAAATTAAAATAGGCTGAAAAATACAAATTTTGCACTAAAAAAACGTAGGAATATCGGATGTTCATGCGGGTTTTCAGCTAAAAATGTGCAATTGGATAGTTTTACATAACCTAGTGTTAGGCCCCATAAATGTGCATACTTTCAAAAAGTGCCACATAAAATATCCTTGGGGGGCAACCACCCCTCCCTAAACCTTGAAGTGGAAGGTGCTACCTCACATTTGTTTTGCACAATGACCAGAAGGATGAGAGAATACCTAGAGCTTTTTACGAAGCTTTTGGCATTTTAGCACAGCAGAGCGACAGTCCACTGGGGGGTGGTAACCACCCCCCCCCCCCTTGGTAAGATGAGGGTTAAATTCATTGAAGGTTTATCTCCTCTTCTTCTTAAGTCCACACTAAAGACCACTGACAGCTACTAGCTGCATATAATATGAGAAGTAAACACTCATAAATCTCAGTCATGTGTTGGAGAGGCGGGTGGCTGGCCAACTCATTCATTATAGCAACTCACCAAAAAGTCAAAAGAAATTGCAGTAATATGAGTGCAAACCACAAACCAATTTGGGTGCTTGATGTGGGTCGTCATGGGTGTTCCCAATGACAAACATACGACCTAGTCCTCTTCGTTATTCATTACAAACAAATTCAGAAATAACCTTCATGGAGTTGATTCTTCAACTCCAACGGTTTTGGAATAAAAAAATATTCCTGACAACTATAAAAAAATTCAGAATTTTTCGTCAAGATTCGCTTTTACGTGTTAAACCAATGGCGACGTCTTGAAATTTGGATTCTGGCCGCCCTCCCCTGTGTTGGAGCACCTCTGCTGTTTTACACTTTACTATTTGTTTATTTTTCTAAATAGGTGAGTCTGAAATTGGGGTGATTTGTTTTGGGACACTTGAGGCCTTTCCTACCATGAACCTCTCCCATTTTGCTATCAGGCAATGTTAGGTTCTTTCTTGGGTTGGTAGGGTGGAGGAGAAACATTTCCAAGATTTAAAGCAATAATGGCCATTTTTGGGAAGAGCGCCCCACCACTTTCTAAAATTGGAGATTTTGAACAGTTGTGTTGGTAATGTCTAGTAAACTATACGCGAACGACAATGCTCGAAATGCGTATTTGTCATAAAGAAACGTTTGTGTACATAGAATCGGGATCCGATGGTAATTTAAC
>JAMKCH010010568.1:0-28058 GCA_023653785.1 Ophioderma brevispina
ATAGGACCACAAACTGGAATCCCTTTTTGATTCCAAAACTGAAGCTCTTTGGCTTAAAAGACGACAGCAGACAATTTAGCTATCAAGCTCCGGCGGCATCCAAAATATTAAATCATGGCACTAGATGTAGAACTCAAATCTACCATTATTGTAGAGTAAAACTAGCTATAATTATACTGTATACTCCAGAGCTCTAGTTCAGCTCCTGATTTCAGCTGCTGGCAGAGAGTCCTTCCAGTGATAGTATTTAACTACTCACAGATAGATTCCCCTTCTAACAATAATCATTACATAATTCTCAGGCATAACCTAACCTTACATAGTCTGACCAATCGGAATTCATCACCCGAATTACATCACTTCATATATATAACTTTGTGGGGGAATTCCCTAGGTTCTGCAATGTTTGATTCAAAAAACATAAACAAGTTTCTAAGTTTAGCATCCTTGGGGAATTCCCCACTTCCCCTATTGTGCAATCTAAACAGGTGCAGCTTGCAAAACAAACTAGGGGTATTCCCCTTTTCTCTCTTTTATAGTAAACAAAGTGCTTTTCCCATGAGAAATCTTTTCTCAAATAAAATTGAGAAAATAATACTTTGAGAGTTTAATCAGAAAAATGGAGGCCATATAACATATAATTATGACAGGTTTATTATATCGAGGAAAACAAATGAAACGAATTTAACGAATTTATAATTACATGTATACACTCTAAAAAATAAGAGTAGGCATTCAATTGAAAAATTTACTGCCGGAATTTGAAAAAAAAAACCGGGCATTTCCAGGCAGCAAACTTTTTGATTTTATGACGTAAATCTCGTGAAATAGCGGTAAAATTTCCGTGAATTTACCGGGAAAAATCCGTAAAATAACGGTTGATTGCCTGTTAATACTAAAATATGTACGGGCATTATCCCGTAATTTCAGGTTCCTCGGTACTTTTCTTATCGCAATTACTGTTAATTACCCATAACGGTTAACTGGGCCCCTTAAAATTGCGTTTTCATGTTTGTTTAACAGCGCAGTGTCATATAATACAGTGTCCGTGTGACTGAGTGTCTATGTCGATTGATTTCTCCATTGATGCTGTATTCATCGTTTTGTTTCAGTACTGTACCAAAATGGCCTCGTCTACAAGTCACGGTTTATTCCGTACATGTTGCTATGGTAGCTAGGACACTCTCTCATGGGGGAACCCTCAGTTTCTTTGCACCGGGACCTTTGAATTTCCATTTGACATTTTGACAAATTTTGATAGAATAATTCTATTAAGTCCCACTCAACGATTCCTAATGTTGAGCTAAATTGCTACAGCACCGGTGTCATATATAATACAGTGTCGTGTGACTGAGTGTCCTAACCATGTTGCTATGGTAGCTAGGACACTCTCTCATGGGGGATACTCAGTTTCTTTACACCCCCCCCGGTTTGGTTGATAATAATAAGTGTTATTTACCAATGTCCATCCGGTGTTTAGTGTGATTTTATTCGTGTCAGTTTATTTAGAAGTTTTCAACGATTCTATTCGTGATGAGAGGTTGCACGTCTATCCAGGAAAATCATTGCCGCTTTTATGTGACGTAGATTGAGGCCAACACTCTTGCATGCATGCTTTACCTGAAGATCGATTGCCATTCATATCCATTCATTGATGTGAACCAGTAACATACATGTATGAAACATGTGTTTTATGTATGGCACGCTCCACGTATCAAATCATGGCGAGTTTTTCCCGCGCATGTCGAGTTTCACGCGCCGTGTATCGAGATTTCCTCGCCATATGTCGAGTGTGCAGCGTTATATGCCGAGTTTACAGCGCTATATGTCCAGTTTGCCCTCTATACATCGAGTTTTTCTCTCTATATGGTGAGTTTGACATAAATCATGTCCAGTTTCAAAATCTCGACATGATTTTTTCTCAACATGAGGAAAACTCGACATGATTTTTTGGTGTATGTGTAAAAAAAATCATGTCGAGTTTGCTCATGTTGTGAAAAAAATCATGTCGAGTTTGCTCATGTTGAGAAAAAAATCATGTCGAGTTTGCTCATGTTGAGAAAAAAATCATGTCGAGTTTGCTCATGTTGAGAAAAAAATCATGTCCAGTTTGCTCATGTTGAGAAAAAAATCATGTCCAGTTTGCACATGTTGAAAAAAATCATGTCCAGTTTTTTAAAACTCGGCATGATTTATTCTGGACATGATTTATTCTGGACATGATTTATGAAACTCGGCACATAGAGTTCAAACTGGATAGGCAGCGCTGTAAACTCGACATATAGCGGGGTAAACTCGATATACAGCGCATGAAACTCGCCATGATTTGATACGTGGAGCGTGCCGTATTTATGGCATGCGTATAAATAGGAGAGCCGGTGACTTTTTGATTGCCGCACCCTCTTCAAGCGAAAGCGATGTCGATTACATTACATTAAACTGATGTATATAAGAGTAGATTTGAAAATAGGTGAGACCTCATTAAAAGTTTTAGGTCTGTCCATTCACCGTGAGAGGTAAGAGCATGCATTCTTATATCAATGCACACATAACACAACTAAGTTTTTTATTTGGCTATGAAAACTGTGCTAACCTTGTATTAAGAGATTAGCGCAAAGCTGATTTGACTTCCCGGCCAACCATGGCATAAGTCATTCTATCAATAACAAACCATTGTAAAACTAAATGCATCAGTTTCCAGTAAGCTATTCTGTACAGTAACTTTGTACCATGGACACAGTATGTTCTGTAATGGCAACAAAGGCCTAGTCTCCGGGTGATCGGGGATTGAACCCTATATCAATATCGCCCCCATCGAAATGTGCAAGGAGTCTCACTTAATTTGAAATCTACTATACCTGTGTAGTTGATTACAATTATGTGAAGAATCTAACTGAAAATGGCTCTTTCACAATAATTGACAGTAATTCTTTCTCCGGTGAGAAAGGATTTGTACTTTGTAGTGTGTGTATGTGTGTGGGTGTGTGTGTGTGTGTGTTTGTGTTTGTGTGTATGTGTGTGTGAGGTGTGTGTGTGTGTGTGTCCCATTAGTACCCAGTTATAATTATCACTTTAAGATATTTTGAGTTCCTTCAAACTATTTAATTCCTGTTCATATTCGTTGACATTTAAGTTGGGAGGCCGCGTGTTATCTAATAACATAAGCATTCAAGTTAATTGTTTTCTCACGCATGCCATAAAAGCGTTAACACGTCATTAAAATATGTTATTAAATTTACTGGCAGGGCGTACCAATTAACAGATGTTCCCAGGCAATTTTACAGCAAAATTCTGTTATAGTAGTAGGGCTATAATATACAAATCCTGCCAATACTTTCTCTGAATAGAATCATCCATCATCTGTGTTAATCAAGTTACTATTGAGATTTGGTCAAGGAGTCTCATTTAATTTTTATAATGCCATGATTGTGTGTGTGTGTGTGTGTGTGTGCGCGCGCGCGCGCGCGCGCGTGTGTGTGTGTGAGCGTGAGTGTTAGTGTGAGAGTGTTTGTATGTGTTAAAGTTTCGGTTAACCTTTGTCAAATTGCTCTTGCATTACCAAGCAGCTCAGATCTGCATCTGAGGTGCACCATAGAGACTAATACATGTCATGGTAGGGTTAAAGGTCACATACTATTAAGGTGAAAGGTCATTAGAGGTCAACTTGTGCAGAGAGTGAAGGAAAGGTGAATAGCCAAAGCAGGCAATACTAGTGGTTCGAGAACCGCCTTGTGGATGCCGAACAGGCATTTTTACTAAGTATCCGATTAGATTAAGAACTAGTTTAGGAGTACGCGTGTATTCACACATCTAAATAAATGTGGGCATGTTAAAGTTTAATTAGTGTACATGCCATAATTCATAGCTTTTTGAGGGCACTACAATGTCGCCGACTCCTTATACTTCTCTTCACTTCGACCCGCTCCCTCTTCCCTCCTACTTACGAGTTTACTTAATAGACTAGTTTTACGTTTCTACTAGAATTGTTATTTTTCACAACAACACTAATACTTACAATAATTTCTTAGTAGCTCGGTTGCTATGCCTAACAAGAAATCTAGAAGCGGCAACATCATAACGCCTAAGCAACGGTAATTTTGCATTTTTTCATTTGTCAATTTCTTGTTTTAAAAAATCTTTCAAAAATCTGTAATTGTGTTGCAATATGGACAAAAAATATTACATTGTAAGGGATTTCTTTGATCATTTTTTTTCTCGCAGAATTGCCAGAACAGCTACAAATATTTGCGACACTGTTGTTTCCTAAGTCATATTAATCTATACCTTAAACTTCGCCAAGTTACCTGTCTGGTGTGGTGTATGAGCAAGTAATATACTCCTGTAAATACCAACAAACAAACAAACCAATAATCCAGTCTTTCTGTGACCAATATAGCTTTTTGCAGACTGTATGCACTATGTTGCATAACACTATGCCTTTGTAGGGACAGCTTAGCAGAGACAACAAATCCTGAGCGGTCAACCAGGCCCGTACGCAGGGGGGGGGGTAGGGGCAAAAGGTCCACTTTTTACTGATTGTTGTGATAAAAAGGTCCAAAATTTAGAGAAATGTTGACAAGAAAGTCCACTTTTTAGGGGTTTAAAGGTTCAAACAGTCCCAAAAAGGACATTTTTAGGGGGGTTAGGTCCACTTTTAGCAAAAAAGGTCCACTTTTCGAAGTCCCGCACCCCCCCCAAAATAAATCCTGCGTACGGCCCTGCGGTCAACTAATCTTTATAAGTTGCATTGACTTTTTCAAAGGCATAATACTTTAGTGTTATGCAATGCACAACCTTAGATGTGCCATTATCCTATATATATTCCAAAAGCCCAAAAGAGAGACATCAGAAAGATATTTTGTTCCCTAGATGACCGAGATTTCGGTCAGGCGCAGAGGAAGGTGTTAACACACACACACACGAAGCGACTCGGCAGTGATACCCTTTTCAACATAGCACTACAAAAATTTGAAACGTTTTCGTTTCCGAATACGTATAAACTAGAAAATAATAATTGTATCAGTTTTCAAGCAAACGTTTACACGTACACATCTACATGTATATGGCAGCTTTGGAATGTAGTTTTACTTAATTTGTGGGTAAATTGAGCGTTAATGTGGATTGCTCTGACAGAAATTTGAAAAAAAAAATATCTGTTGTCGATAACAATAAATTTATCACAATGGGCAATACGACATGTATAACAACTTTGAAGTATCAACTTCACAAAAATCGTATTTTTTTGTGAGATTTTGCCAGGCCTCATACTCATAGACTTTTACTGACTGTGAGCATGGTGAAATTTAACCATTCGAGCTGTGTGCGACCATTTACGTAAAATTGTGAAATGCCCCACTCACAACATAAAATTCGTCTGCGTTTCATAGGAAAGACATCACAAACGTATACGCTAACAATCCGCTGTTTAGTTCACCTATTATGCAACTGTTTTAACCATTAAACAACCGTTTTAAGCAGCATTTTACAGTGTGCAATGATACCAAAATCTTAGACTTGACGATGTGCATGGTGGGGTCGAGACCGAGGGTCGGGTAACCCAAATTTAAGGCTCAAACAGCTCGCCCACAGCAGCACCAAGCCACTGTTTCACTTGGTTCACCGTCAAAAGATTTAAAAAAAGAGAAGAATTATCCTATCGGGAATCGAACTCTGGTATCTTTAGTGAACGAGTGCCTTCAGTGCCTTAACCACTCGGTCACGGCCCGGAGCTACGTAATTAAGCAGGCAATATTCGATATGCAAGTGGTCACTTAACCCATTTGTTTTCTCGCCAGGCCTCGCAGTTGCCAGGAGTAGCTGAGGCTAAACACACTGGTATAATTGCTCAGGTCTCCCCATGGAGGAGCATTGAGTGCTATCCCCCTCAAACAGAGATTTAACTTAATTCTGTCCTTTTATTCTTTCGACGACGAACCCAAAATCTATTTCGTGTAAGTCTCATTCCTCAGTAAAACCAAAATGTGTTTGATGAACAAAATTGCTTCTGATATAACGCCATATGGTCTCAACATATGCTATATAACATTAGTAACCCATGAGACGTATTGTCATATCAGGTGATATCACTAATACTTTAATAGCATGCCCCAGGAATATCTCTATATTCTATCACTATCTCATATTAAATCAATCATTTGTGATCAGCATCACATGGCCCTATTTCGTGGAATCAAAGATAAATTCCATGTTAAGGTATACTTCTGCCCCGACTTCTGCATGTGGCATTATCATTTAAGTTTATTCCGTTGAAGATAGGCTTAAAGCCAATTCATTAACCTTATACCTGCGACAAAGATTGAAGAATCGTTTAAATATTTTCATGCCAGTTCGTGATGTGGCATTGTAAAAAAAAATCAGTCGCTTGGGTTTGATAAATCTAAACTACTTCCTCGGTGTAACATTAAAAAATAAATAAAATAAGAATATCAGGTAAAATCTGCGCTTCAACTAATAATGATTGGGACATGCAATTTGAATATCTTTGATCTTAATATGAAACGGGGAAAATTATCTAATACTATCTTCCAACACACATGCCTTTCAATTTCGATTTAATGATTGACTGATCTAGATTATGAAGGGTTGTTTCAGTAAACCAATCCCGTGATGCATTGCATCTGTACCTACTTTTACTGTACTATACACATATCCAGAAGATGTATTAATCCAATTCCATAAATGTACATCATGATAATGACTCCAGAGCCTATATTCACAACACACATAAACCATAACTTGCTCGGCCGTAACGGAATTGTTGCCATCGTTTAAATGAAAAGGTCTTGGGTTCTTAAATTTTTAATAAGAACTTTTATCGCCAAGTATTGTGTGTATTGTAAATAAAATATATAAGCACATTGCTATTATTAATTCTGGGTTTAAAGGAACACCTTGGTGACATTTCTCCAGTCATGCCTCATTGAACACCACTGCTTTGAAAATGGCATGTCAAAACTCACTTGTGACATTAAAGCTGTTTGTGTGGTATGGAATGCTTATTTTGTTGCTTATCTGGCAAACAGGTGGAAAGATTATGGCCAGATTAACTTATCATTGGGGAGTTTACAATATAATCCACGCTAAAATACAATGAAAATGCTACTAAAAATTGTATATTTTGCTGCAACAGTAATTACTTTAGTAACTTGTAGAATGTGACAGTTTACCTCAATTTTTACAGCATTTTATATATCTTTGCAGTGTAGTGTGAAATGTATTTATTGGTAGAGTTGCCATATAATATTTAACTGAAAATTTAGCTTTATTTTTAAAGTAGGTCTGCTGGTAAAATTGTTATAACACGTTTCCCTGTAGATATCCTAAAGATCTCAAAACTTTTAACGTCAATATTAGTATATTGAAAAGAGTGTCAAGGGTCATATTTGATAAATTAAAATTAGTCATGCAAATTGATTTTTTGATCATTCAAGAAAATCAAGCTAAAATGTTTTTATAATTGACATTATTATCATTTAAAATTAATTCCACTATCACAGATATTTAATGACTTAAGATTTTTCACTCTTTAAAATTGAATGTCATTTAATCACAAAATCATAACATTATTGTTCATTTGAAATTGTTCGTGCATTAAGAAAACAGATTTTCAGTTTGTACATTTCGAAAGTAAAATCAAAACAACTCACTCACAAACATAGAGATACAAAAAAGCCATATATCAAAACAAACGGAAGACAAAAAATGAAAGGGTTTTGAATGTATTATTCGCTTTGATCACGTGCTACCTACTATAGTATACACGTAGAACCAGTTTATTATCATGCTATCAAATTTGGACTGTCTGTTATTGAGCTCCCCTAGCTATGGCAAGCAAGACAAGGCATTTTGTCTGCGTTTAGGCAAGGGGATGAAGTGCGCGACTTGAAAGTCAACCAATAGTGCGCCAGAGTTCATACTAATTAAAAACATTGAACTAGACTTTTCAGCTGATTAAGAAATCCATTTCGTTATTAGAAAACATTGAGCCATCTATGCATGTTCTTTAATGGTATCTGGTATCATCTCAATTTGCACCAGAACACATACATTACGGGATATACACGATATGGCCGTTAAGTGATTGGTGGACAATATGTCCGATAACAATCAGTACTCGGATCCAGCTAGGCAGGATTTGACTAATTAGCAAATTTTAAAGAGCGCTACTTATAGGTGAATGGGGTCAGAAATCATGGTCAAATATAAATTTTCTAGTGTTGCTCGCTTGCTTTAGATCGTCGAGACTATAGCTGCACGAGGTTATAAATGGATTTTCAGGTATATCTAGTAGATTCATAGAAAGCGTCCAGGTTCAGACCGGCGAATAGACTATTATATTCTATCGGGAGGAGGCTAAATTTGTTGTTATTGATCGAAAATCAATGCACGTAACGCGGAAACCGGCATCTTTAGATGAAAGCCATGATGAAAAAAACTTAATCACAATCTGCTCAATCGATATGTCATAAATGTTATCGTTCTCCAAATATGAGTTTTCAATATCCATTACAGGTTACATTTGCCGTATCTGTAATGCTTAACATCATAAAAATAAACTAAAATAATAACCCTGTTCATGTTTATGTACAAAATTAGCACTAATAACAGTTTCAAAAATATTGGCCCTAACACCCATCCAAGGTTACTGGTTCGATGTTAATGTTCTTTTCAATTTTCCCGCGAATCAATTTATGTTTGATTGGGTTTTGCCTTGAGAAAATCTCAACCCTTGTCGTATTAAACAATGCACAGAGTGACTGTATTACTTTGGCCGTATAGAAGAGAATGGTAATACACTGTTCTCATAAACGTTCAGTTGATTCAAAATAACTTTTGGGATTGGAACTTTCCCCTCTATGTCGAATACCCCTGCTTACTGAAGCGAGTGATGCACTGAGAGCGTGAATATATCATAGAAAACATCAACAGCGGTTCGAAAGTGATGAGCAGAATACCCTATATCTCAGAATCCCGGGGGCCATTTTGGAGGTGACGTGACGCGTATGTAAGATAGGCTGTTAAGACCCCCCCATTTCAGCATCGTTGTCACCCAATGACATTATTTTTTTAAATCTCACCCAAACACCCCACAGGCCTATTTTTTTTTTAAATGACCACTGTCACCCAAAGACCTCTATAATGGTTGCTCAGCAGCTTTAAGTACAAACTGAGTGAGTAATATTATTTATTTGCCTTTGATTAAGATCCTATTTGGATCGAAACGCCTTTTGAAACGTCAGGGCCGCTCACTGGTATACATGATATTATTTGTATTAAAATTTACTTTGAAACGATCAATTGGCAACGTTCAATCAACCCTCTTATGTTAGACGCGTACCAGAACAAGTTACTTAGTAGCATTCACTGCATGTAGCCTTTACGTTCTCTTTTACACACACACATTTCAGGGACAAAATGATATGTTTGATCATTTAAAGTTTGTTTTTAAGCAGTCACAATGAATATACAAATATAATGATTTTCCTTTATATTTAGCACCATATTATAATAGATAAACCAGGCAACCCGGCATATAAAATGAGAATAATCCTCGTGACTGTCGGCGCTCGAGCAATATCATAATGCTAATTCAATGTTACTGGTATTATTGCAATTGCTCATTTACGCGCGATGAAATTCACACCATTCACCAAAAAGACCTTATCAATTATGTAAACAGGTCTGGGGGTAGCTAGTTGCGGTTGTGTCGTACAGGAGACAGGAATAGATTCAGAAAACAAAACATAGAATAGTTATCAGTTTTGAATCAGCCTGAGATGAGGACTATGACCATCTCCAACAAGCTCTTAGATCAGAGAAAGTGCTTAATTTTCCATGTATTAATGCAAACTAGTAGATATTTTACTGATTTTGACCTGTTGCCGTAGGCCTGGCAGCAAGCTATAGCAGATACTTGGATATATTACCATGGTTACACGAGTGCGACCCTTCTTAGGGAAAACCCGGCAAAATCATCTAGCTTATAAGGAATTGAATAAAAGAGATAAAATGCCCTTTGTTCCATTAGCGATCGTATACTAGCATATGACATTAGCAATAATCAGTCACCTACCTGACATTACGTAATCAATCCTCAACTTGACTTGATCATTGTTTTGTGAAGTGTTAATCAAACACAACATCGCTTTGTTAAATGCTCGTTAATAATCGTCGAACACCCTCTGTCTGACCAATTCAGTTCAATAAGTCATTATGCAACAGCTTATAAATATGTTGCTTTTTCATGCTCTCAAGTACAACCTAAGCTAAAACCCTCACACGTGTGTGTTGTCCACATTATTCACAGGTCCTTGGTTTTTGGGTTGCAGTGCCCACTCCAATCATTATCTCGAAACTCGATCGCAACGGCCAAAGCCATGTCCTTCTTTGTCCGTACTGTTTCACAATGATTAAAAAAACCTTAAGTTGCTACCAATAAACATCAACGACTTCCTTATCTATGCAACTCGTCGTTCAGCAGCCCTACAGAAATTGAACTTTCCCCTATTTTTTGTCAACAGCTGCTAACAATGTTATAATCAAAGCTGCACGTTATATAGTGGACCTCGTCGGTCAGGGAGTATTTTGAACACATAGCTCACTGTCTTCTATAAAAGGCAGTTTTTTAAACAGGGCAGCCTTGAGTATATCCACATGCAGATACATTGCATGACTTTTGTGTTGCCCTTATCCTTCGTTTCCACACATCACCTACACTAACATCAAGCCCTGATTGACTAATCATCACTATACTGAATCATCACGAACGCGTGTTTCCCGATTATATATATTAATATATTATATATATTATATATATCTATATCTAGATATTATATATAATATAGTGAGAATTGATGACAGCAACGACGTATCATTATTAATCGCATATGCTATATCTTTATATTTGTGCATTATATATATATATAATATTTTATATATCTATTATATATATATAGATCTATAGATAATATATATATATAGATATATAATATATAGGCCTATATATATCTGAGAAATTATAATAATACATATATATGACTCATAGACTATATGATAATACTATAGAAGCTAGCCCATTCTTATAAACTCCATTTTGCCATAAGTCCATTTTTGTTTTTCGCCAGTTCGGTATTGTCTGTCAAAATAAAGAAGCCCCCCGAAAAAGGTACAACACTTTTCCTGAAAGGTTAGCCCTTAACCGTTTACACAATGTGGAATGTTCACTGCAATTGTTTATACAGTTAGGTGCAAATAAAATCACACAATAGTATTCTACTCCCTGAAATGACGTCATTTTTATTTGATGACGAATTAAAATGGCACTTTTTTTGTGGCAATAGGATTTAACAATCGAGAAATCCCGTACGGAGAAGTACCCCAACATGCCTAGTACAACACAGTAAGTACCACAAACACTTGATTTTGGTATCAAAGGATAGCTATGGTCTTCTTTTTCCATTGCTCCAAAACGGACAACATGCTAGAATTAACGTCAGGCTCACGTGATCAAGTACATGTCAGCACAACTGTCAATTCCACAGTAGAATAGGGGAAAATGTGTTGGTCACAAAAATGTTAGAATATCCGATTTTCACACCCGGGGTTGCTCTCTTGATGGGATTGAGTAGATTTATACTCAGAGAGTTTATACTCAATTTCAACCCTCCTACCACATGTTGAGTGATTTGACCTTGGATGACCAGCAGGACCTTGGGAAATGACCTTCATAATTGTTGGTACTGAATGTGGACAAACCCACCAATTTTCATCATCCTAAACACATATTAGTGATATGAACCTTTAATGACCCCTCATGACCTTTACATGGACCTTCAACAGTTTTTGGCACGGAATGTTGACCACCACCACCAATTTTCACCCTCCAACCACAGGTTTAAGTGATTTGGACCTTGAAGGACCCCACATGACCTTGAAGACCTTCAACATTTTTGGTACTGAGTTGACACACACCCACAATTTTCATCCTCCTACCACATGTCAAGTGATTTGACCTTGGATGACCTCCGCAGACCTGAAATGACCTTCAAAATTTTTGGTATGAATTGTTGACCACACCCACCAATTTCCTCCTCCTACCACATGTTAAGTGATTATACCTTGGATGACATCGCATGACCTGAAAATGACCTCAAAATTTTCGGCACTAATGTTGAACAAACCACCAATTTCCTCCCCATACCCACAGGTTAAGATTGGACCTTGGATGACCTCGCATGATTGCAATGAACTTCAAAATTGTGGTACTGAATGTTGACACACACCCACAAGTTTCATCAACCTACCACAAAGCTAAGGTTTATAAGCAATTAATCATTTTAAGCACGTCATTTTTTGACCCCCATCTTGACCTTTGACAATGCACATGACCCTCTCCGCACTCATCTTAGACTATTGAGTGCATCTTGATGGTGCGAAGATGGACAACCATACATGCTCCAATCAAAGAATCGTGTTGACAATGTTTATTATTAGCGATTTAGCCCTATTTGCCCATATTTGACCCTTTTGTGACACATTGACCTTTGACCCACGTCACATGACCACTTTGTATCCACCCACGCCTACTTGAGATACATTATTGTTGCAAAGATGGACTTCCACATTGCTTATTCCTAAGAGATCGCGTGTGACGCATCACCCCACCCCCCCCCACAAACACACGGACGGATATAGTCCCCTTCGCCAACAAAAAGTTGGAGGGGACCAAAAAGTAAAATAGGCGACCCAGTATACCTGACAGTGCCCAGATTTTGGCTATTTTGACACACATTTTCATTTTAGAAACTCCGCGACGTTTTTTAGAAGGTTGGGAGAAGTTTTAACTTCAGATTGGAGAATACTTTGATTTGCCGACAAAAAGTGCCCATCTCATAGCAGAAGTTATATCCAAATTGGCGTTTTTTTTCAACCATGGTCAACCATACACGGATGACAAGGCCTTATTCCGTTGAATACAAAGCCACGGTTATAAGGTACCCAAATAGCCACACACGCACTTAAGTATTTCTGTTAAATATTACCTCGAGACGGGTTACAGCTTAATTGAAAGAGGCCCAATAAAGTCCTCAGGGCGGGTCTGCCCTCTGCTTCAAAAAGGAAAACGAAGAAAACACATTGTCTATGGTTTCGATAGAGGTTTTGACATTGGATTGAAAAAAAAGTGACAACCGACACCCCACGGTCATTTTTAAACCCAGGTTTTCAAACATAATATTAAATTCCTTCAATTTTGCTTCAAACGATAGATTAGGAAACTTGGGGACCTGGTAAGAACCTATATAAATTGGTATTCTAGCTTATTGGAAGTCATGCATCTGTGCGGGGTCAAACGCAAAATTTTAATCACCAAATGTGTTAAAATCGGGTTTAAATTCACGTTTCATGTTGAAAGATTGAACTCTTTTGAATTTTATTATAACCATAAATCAGGTTCGCACCACAGGTGCATGGCCAAAAACAAAAAATGTTCATATGTGAACCTATTGAACTCTTACCCATTATTATTATAAGGCAAACAAAAAAAAATTTGTTGTATTGGAGTAAACAGCCCCGCCCAATTTTGAAAATCAAGCCCTGTACTAAAGTTATAGGTGAATTTTGGGGTGATACGGATTATATCTTAATCCCCGAGGAGTCTGGATCGGGCGAGGGAGGAAGCCCAGCCCAGATACAGAATCCAATCGGAGACTAGATATAATCCGTTTCACCTCAAAAAACTCACCGATAACGATTTTACTCACCCAAGCAGAACAACATAAAAAACAAAAATTATGGCTAAATTGGATGTATGGAATTTGTTTAAACTTTAGCAAAAACTTACAAGCCTCTGTACGCTTTCTTGACAAACCCGCAAAGAGGGGGGAACTATTGCTGGTCTAAAACAATGGACTTTATGTTCCATGAAAAGACAGAAATGGCTGGTTTTACCTGCTCTTCAAAACTGATAAGTTATAGGCCTAGGATAACCGAACACGGGATTGCCGTACTCTATACCACCCCCTCTTACTATGATTACTTCCCCGTTTTTTTTCTATACTCCTTCGTTTTGGATATTAGGAACCCCGATAGAATAGATGCGCTGGCAGTCTCGCCTGATGACCAGGTCGTTAGCGAAGGAATCCGCGTTGTTCGTACCCAAAACTATAAGCCTACCCTTTGAAACAGGAGAGATTTTGTTCATGTAAAATAAATCATCAGGACCAAAAAACATTTTGGTCCACATATATTCAATGCTTTTGATTTTGTCAAAAACTAACATGGCAGTTCAAAGTTGAATTACCTCAGAACATCTGGTGACATGTCAATATAAAGATGAACCAGGACCATATTACGCTCTTAAATTTTAGAGCAATCTCTATGATATTTGACTTTTATAGTTCTAAAAAACAGATAAGCAATTAAAATGTCTAGTTCGGAACTCTACCCTAGCGTATATGCTTACGGTTTTTCTAAAATGGAGCATACACCAACAAGCCTCTATACGCTTACTTTGCAAACCCGCAAAGAGGGAACAATTGTCCAAAAACAAATGGACCTTATGTTCCATGATGACAGACAAATGGTTACTTTTACCTCTCTTTCGAAATTGACAGGCTTTAGGATATTGAAATGAGATTGCGTAGCTCTATCACCCCCCTTTACCGTTTTTTCCTGCTCTTCCAAACCGATAGTGCCTAAGGTATAACCGAATACGGGATTGCGTAACTCAGACTTGTAGTAATGATACTTTTTATGAGTACGAGCATGAGTACGAGTACTTGAACAACTTAACCCCGAGTATGAGTACGAGTATGAGTCTTTGGTCCTGAGTACGAGTACGAGATGAAACGCAAAATTTAATCCCGAGTACGAGTATGAGTACGATACTTGTGGTCTGAGTACGAGTATGAGTAAGAGTACTTGTGCCTGAGTACGCGTATGAGTACGAGTACTTTTGCATGAGACGAGTATGGGTATGAGTACTTTGCAAATGCCAGCCTTCGAAATCTTGTTGAAAGGAGAAGATTGACATGATGAAGATGACGATGGCAAAAATATGATAATAGATTTACTCCCGCCACCAGACTTGAGAATGTGTACTACTTGAACATGGTAATTTGCTCGAATTTGTTGTTGATTTTCCTTTAGACAAAACAAGTTCATTGTTTACATGGAATATGCTGGTTTGTGCAGTTGGGTTTTGGCCCACCAAGTTCAATGGATGAATAACGTCAAGGCACGTCACCTTTTTTACCCCCCCCTCACTACGCAATGGCGTACTGTGTATACATTTAGTTGACCCATACCCGGTAAAAATGTTACCTTTACCCATAGCTGTACCTTACTCATATCCATACCATGCGGTGGTCACATGCTGTGGTCCATACCCATAGTCACATAACCCATACCTACTCATAGCCATTATGGCATGGGCTTGTATCAATCCTGTACTATTGTCCATACGCTATAACCACAACAGTATCTGCTTGGCATCATTAAACATAAGACCCCCCTCCCTTTGAAATGCAAATGGCTTCAAATCTTTGGATCCATAACCATTTGCATATGAATGCATAGGCAAACATGCTAGTAGGGACTATGAATGTCCTTTGATATACCAATTTCTTCTACAGGTTCGCATTCAATATTCATATTTTTATTATATTTAATTCATATAAATTTATTCGCAATACCGCAAGAGACAGAATACAAAAATGCAAATACAATGTGTAATATGGCCCAGATTACTTTGTCCCAGACTTATTCGTTCAAATTGAAACAGTATCCCCCAAATGCTACAGTATTCTAACACATCCTGTTTTAAGCTTCGTGGTCTTTTGATAGGGAATACGGTAATGGTAAAACTGTTGACCTATTACCATCTCCATAGTAGGTGTAAGCTACACCTACTCTGGCAAATGAAAACAAATTGGATTGGATAAAATGGGGTTTGCTTCATTAGATTGTCATGGAATGGAACATTGGTAGTATACATTTAGAAATCACCATTGAAAATTGTCATTATTTTGAAACATTTGATTCTATATCAAACAAACACAAATATTAAATATTGAGATTTATCTGAAACATAAAAATACTTTTTTACAAAACAAATTTGGGTGAAAATCACAATTTTGTTACTCAATTGTATGATTTCTTGTTAATTTCCCTTTTATAGCAATAAATGCATGCCTCACTTATTTTTGTTGTAGTGTGAGCACTTTTCCTGAGTACGAGTATGAGTACTTGACCCTGAGTACGAGTACGAGTATGAGTATTTGATCCTGAGTACGAGTACGAGTATGAGTACAGCAAAATTTTAAATCCCGAGTACGAGTATGAGTACGAGTACTTATGCCTGAGTACGAGTATGAGTACGAGTACCCAAGCATGAGTACGAGTATGAGTACGAGTACACAAATTGAACTCGTACTCGAGTACGAGTACGAGTATTCGTACTCGAGTACTACAAGTCTGGCGTAACTCGAATCAACAATTCACCCCACCCCCCTCTTACCCCACTATTACTCCTTTCTATAGCTCCTTCGTCTTGGCATGTAGAAACACCGATATGAATATTGCGCTTGCATTCTCCTCCTGATGACTGGTCGTTACGAAGGTATCTCTCATTTGTTTATCCACAACTATAGGCCTACCTTTGAACATAAAGAGCAATTTTAGATACATGTAAAAATAAAATCATCATGGACAAACATTTTGGTCCACATATCCCATTTCACAAATGCTCTTTGTTTTTGTCAAAAACTACATGGCCAAGTTCAAACTTTGAATTAACCTCAACCTCTTGTTTTGACAATTGTCATCTAAAGATAACCAGGACCATATTATTTAACCCTCATAAAATGTTTGAGCCGGTTTTATCCGATATCTGACTTTTATATTTTTCTAAAAAAAACCAGATTAAGAAATTCAATGTCCAAGTTTCGGAACCTACCCTTGCGTATAATGCTTCGGTTTGTTTTCTAAACTGGAGCCATACACCAACAGCCTCTATACGGCTTTCTTTGCAAACCCGTAAAGAGGGAACTATTATTTGTCATAAACAAATGGACATTATGTTCCATGATGACAAATAAATGGTTACTTTTACCTGCTCTTCCAAAATTGACAGGCTTAGGATACTGAACATGAGATTGCGTAACTCTATCACCCCCCTTAAGCATTCTTATTTTCCCGTGTCAAAATGATACGGAAAATAATCGCTCTCACATATACTAAAAGACTAAAATAGATCAATAATTTTGTTTGTGAATCAGAAAAAGATGATTTTTAGGGCTGCTTTATTTTCAAAGATTCTTGTCACTGAAAATTCGTCACCCTTGCACTCATTTAAAACAATATGCTTACAGTCAATTTACCGTAAAGTACTGTTTGTTTTGTGAATCACCCTTATAATTTTCTTTAGGCCATATGTTTGTTTTTATTTTGTTCTGCTTGGGTATGATAAAATCGTTATTAGGTGAGTTTTGAGGTGACACGGATTATATCTAGTCTCGGATTCTGTATCTGGGCTCGGGCTGCGCCCTCGCCCGATACAGACTCCTCGACTAGATATAATCCGTATCACCCCAAAAATCACCTAATAACTAATATTATTTTCCCGTGTCAAAATGATACGGAAAATAATCAGTGGGTAGCCGACACTTTTCCCGAGTCAAATTTGTGACCAATTTTGTTTTAAAACTGACACAGACTTTTGTTGAAATTAACTCAAAAATGGGTACAATTTTGACTTTAAAAAAAAGCCGGTTGACTCCTCGCCTCGCTGACGCGGCAGAATTAAGGGGGAAGAGAGTACTCTAAATAAACTGACTCCGTAGTAGGTTTATTACGAAATCATTCTATTTACAATATGTTTGCCATTTCTCTTATGGCCTGTATTTTGATTCTGTCAAGAAGATGTTATAAATAATAATTCCACAACTTTTTTTTTTTAATTCTTACAACAGCTCAATATTGTTGGCATTTAGTGCGCCGTGATGGTTTTTTTTATCAAGGTCAATTTGAATTGCTTTTAATATTTTTTTTTTCCATTGGTAAGACTTTCGTAAAGAAGAAGCATACGATTTCCCGTATACCGTATATTGGTATATAATTCCTATTAATTGCGACTTTGAAATGGACACTTGCAATCACATTTTCCTTTTATCAGTGATATGTGCAACAGTGTTTTAATGGACCGTCATGCATGAGCAGGTATTCGTGTTACTTCACATGTGTACAGAACTAACGTTTGGGGAACTCACACTCAAAAATGATCAGTGTGCTTATTGTGACTTAAAATGATTAATGATAAATATCCAATTCAATGATTTTTAGTACTCAAGATATGAAAATAATAAAGGCTTAAAACTGTCACTTATTTCATTTGAAATTGAGAAATGGTAAACACTTGTTGCTCTAACTTAATTGATTGTTGAAATAAGTAAACCAGACTGTTTAATAAATCAAAAGTTATAGCAATAACAAAATATCATATAGCCAAATATCAAACTAAAAGCAATAATGGAAAAACACAAGAATGTTGCCAACGGCGAATGACAAAAAATAATTGACGGTTACATGTAAAAACAGACTTATTAGGATCGGGGGTTCCCGATATTAATTATTAAAATTCTTATTTCAGGAATTGTTGTCCATCTTCAGCTAAACCTATACCACTTTGAGGATATTTTAGTTCATCAAAAGGAAACCTATCGGTATCAAAATCTCAACATCGATAAAATTGAGGGCGTGTGTCATATAATATGTGCCATTATTGTTTTAACACATAATTTGGTTTGATTCCATTTTAGTCAGAAATATATCATTTCAAATATTATTGGCCTACATTTCACACAGACTTAATGTATACAGGAATAAATTGATTAAAATCAATACAACCTTCAATACATTGATTAATCAAAGTTGCATTTTGCATTTGCAAGAAATGATGACCGAATGAAAAAGAATGTTCCATTTATCCCATATCAATTGATTTCCTCTGAAATGCTTGGCACACGAACATGTTTTAGAACAAAGATGCTCAACCTATTTTGTAAACGCATGCATAATCCAATAGCGGCATACTTAGTTTTATGTTTAACTAAAAAAATAATGAAACGTATGTTGTTTTATTGTCAATAGGGAACGTTAAAATCAATTCCATATGTCAAAAAATAAATATGAATACCATTACTGTTTCATGTTCTTTTTGGTGCACCAAAAGGTATAGTATTTTCAATATATTACTAGAGTAGTTTACCCCTCTTCGAAGTTCTACATGTAACAAATTCTTTATTTTTTTGGCCTTAGGGTTAGGGTATTTGTTAGTGTTAGGCCATAAATAAAAAAATAATTTGTTTCCTGCAGAATATTAAAGGGGATACATATGGATCTCTTTAACGGGGTCAATGCATTCCCCATGAGTACAACCCACTGACCTCTACACATGGATAGCGGGTCTGAGTCGGCGATTGAAACAACAGGAAGTTGCTTTTTGCCCTTCTCAATGTGGCGGGAAACAATGCATACACCTGCTGGTGCACATCTGTGTGGAATATGTGCACCTGCTGGTGCACATATTCCACACAGATGTTCTATTGTTAAATAAAATTCCTTTAACTTGGACAATAAGGTGAAGCCATTTTAAGAAGGGCAAAATGCAACTTCCTGTTGCTTTAATCGGTGACTATTTAACGGCGCGGCGTGGCAGCCCGCTATCCATATATGTAGAGGTCAGTGGTGCAACCTCAAACAATGTGTTATGAATAATACAAAGCAAATTCATTATTTTGCTCATTTTTAGTATTTTACGCCTATACAAAACACACTTGCGCTGCGCATGCTTACCTCACAAGGAAGCCTGTGTAAAATTCTTCCTATACCAGTCTGCAGCGTTTAAACTAAGCTAAAGGTAGACCTCGAAATAGCGAATGTTTTGGCGTGAAAGTAAAATGACAGGTCTATTTATACAGATTTTAAGTACAATAGAACTTTTACTAGCTAGATTACCTTGTTTCTAAAAATAACTCGGCCCCAACATTTTACTTCAGAACTGATTTCCAAAACTTTGTAACTACCGTAATTAGACTGACCTGGCGTTAAAATTGGTAACTGTATTATAAAGAAATCCATGACAAAGGAGGAACTGCAGTTATATATTAGAACAATGCAATGGTTATATCGAGTATAACCAGGATTTAACTTACGAGTGAATTGACGCACTTGACATGCTTTATTTGTCTGGGCAAGGTCAACAAACAAGAAAACACTTTCGCGGGGAATACCTCTGAATGCCTTAGGAGTATATTGTCAGTTTAAGCATAGGTTTAAGGTGTTAATACTTGTTGTTTTTTTCTCTATAGTCATAAACAACAAATCTACATAATTCATTTACTTTTAAAGATATTTATCTTTAATCAAGACCCATTACATATTGCCTATAGGGATATCCGTAATTGTTTACTTGGGTTCAATGCACGGGAATCAACGAGTGCGTCAGGTTGGTCGGGCACTCAAAGTTGTCGGCAGGCCTACTATTCACGAAGGTTTTTATGGGCCGGGGGGGGGGTCTCAAGTTTGGTTTGGATAGGGACGTGCCTTCGAGAGTCTAGAAGTATAGGACACATATCTATACCATTTTTTGCCGAAAAGGCACCCATAGCTAAACCAGAGATGCAAATTGCAAATTTTGGGTCAAATTTCAACACAAATTCGCCCCTTTTCATCAAAATTTCGATCTTTTTTTGCAAATTTGGGGAAAAATTGCTTCAGATTGAGGAAATTGGACTATTTTCCAACAATTTTCAGAAAATGTTGGCTTCTAATTGAGGAAATTTGACTAATTTTCCAACAAACTTGAGAAAATTAAAAAAAAAAGTAGGATTTTGTCAACTGAAATTAGTCACATCGTCAACTTATAGTTTGATAAGGTTCTAACAAGCATTTTGATTTTTGGCCTTAGAAAAAACCCTGAACGTGACACTGACATTTTCGATGTGAACGAAAGCAGACACCGTATCGTAAGAAATCCTTTTAGAGCTGATAATATTGGGAATCTTGCAATATACCGTGAGCCTGCATCTCCATTCGCAAAAAAGTAAGTTATGTAATATTGTAATATTAAACTTATTATGTTGAGCTTGTAATGTACAAAGGTGAAGAAATGTATGGCTCGAGCTTGAAGCTGAAAATGCAAAACATTTAGGAAAAGCATAAGGCTAAAGCATCACTATGAGTTACAATATGCTCATCCTCCAGGGACACGGTTCAGTGGGTTGTACTTGTACAAGCATTGACATGAACTGACCTTGTGTGCTCTGGGCATCATATATCATACCCAAAAACCAGCCTGGATGTATTTTCTAAATACACTGATGAATGTAAGTTACTGAACTGTGCCATGGGAGTTGAGGCAACTCTATAGCTCATAGTGATACGTCCATGCTGAAAAGGTGGGTCTTATAGCTACAGCAGGGAATAGCCTGCATGAAAGGTTAAGGCCCAGCTATAGGGGTGCATTAAAAGCAGATCTATATTGATCTTATATGGATTTGTTTGGCCGCAGAGGGGTAACCGTCAACTAATGGGTCTGGAAAAACAATAATCACCATAGCATATCTGGCCCTAAAGCCGTTATCGGCTACAACCTTAACCTGGGGTCGGGAAACTTTATAATTAAGGCCAAGGAAATAAAATACGAGTTTATCGTCCGGAATTTTTTAAGGAGAAGGCAGGATTTTGCTACTATTTTGCCATTTTGGGGCTATTTTCATTAAGCGGTCGTCATGTTCAATAATATTATGCCCTCCACGGTAGGCCTTTATTTAAAAAAAAGTTGCGCACGGCGGCTGCATGCCAAAGAGGAGGCGGGCGGGGACAAGAAACTCGTATTTTTTCTTACCTGGCCTAATAACCAAAACACATGGGTATTTGGTAACTCTTTTTGACATCCACATGGAATTTTCTCACAAAATGGTGAATATGAGTTCTGGCAGTTCGAAAGAACAATTAAATATAAAATGTGGTACAAAGGGTGTTTAAATGGCTATAGTGTTTGGAAAAACTTCGTGTTTAGAAATTTGACATGCTTGTTTAACGTTTAGAGATCTAACATGTTAAATTAGAATGTTAACATGTTCAGAATGTGATGCATAATTGAGAAGATTGTTTAAGCTCCATTGAAACCCGTTTGTTGCAGTGTAGGACACTTATAAACTATCACAGAACCCTCTCGTTTGTTCATAAAAGAACTCGCATTTCGCGTTTGTTTGTGGGGCATCTTCTAAAGTTGAGGCCTACATAATTTTGCAGATTCAGATGTTTTGTAGAGGAATATTTGAAATTCCGTCTATTTTTTTTTTTGTCTGCATGGTAGACCGGACAACAGTTTACAATATAGCAGCAGTTGTTATCACCGGTGAGCTTCCAATCATATATACATGTAGTTCCTCATACATGAGAACTTGGAAATGATTTTTGCCGCGCGCAACACCACATCAATGGGATTTTGGGATTGCGCATCCTTGAGGATTTGTTTCTATGCATGCAACTCGTACTAACAACGAATTAACATGCAATTTACACTAACAATAACATACATGAACTTATATTTTTTTTAAACATACATTACTTTATTTTGAAAGGTCGGCCTTGAAAGAGGGTTGAGTTTTGATCATTGACTTAAACTTTTCACAGTACTGGCACACGAATGGTGATAGGAATTTGGTTCCCATAGCTTTTGGATATAGCCATGAAAAGGCCCGTCGCCCGCCACATTTGTGTAACCTACTCCAGGACGTGATCTATGACCACCAGACATTCGAGATTTCATTGGAAGGCCATTTTTTTTACCAAACCCAGATTTTTTTGCACATTAACCTTAAGCCCTCCAAACTAACAAATACCCCAACAAACAAGAGGCACCAATCTTTTCCAATTTTATGAAGCCAGAAGGATTTTTGTATAAAATGTGATGTCCGGAAATCCGGAACACATTGAATTAACACAATGACCTATAGAGGAACTCAATATACAAAAAAAATACGCATAAGAAATTATGATCAATTGGAATTTTTCACAAGCCTGTTTTATTTTTTGTTACCTTCATAGCATGTCAAATTAAAGAAGTGATGATTCACCGCTTGAATCGTTTATATATCCATTTAACAGTAATCAGCGATCAAGTGTTTTTAGTTTAACCACCTTACCCCCCCCCCCCCCATAAAAAAAAGAAAATTTACGCACATGCAAGGTCGTGAGGCAAAACACAAACACAATAAAACTGAATGTTATTTCATTTGGGCTGTACATAGGGGCAAATCATGTTTTCAAACACTGCACCATTTAGGCAAAAAGACGAGAATGCTAATGAGCCATGCACATACATTAATCTTGAAACTAATTTTGATATTTGTTCTGGAAAAACTATTAGGCGACATATAGATTTAATTTTAACGCAAAACTTGCAAAATTTAGACAATCCTGTTTTTATGAGTGTTGCAAAATTACAAGTGATTTTATAGGTTTTTAATGTCAACCCTCGTCTATGAAGGTGGGAGGGGGGCACCCCTTCCAAGTACGAAATTCACCATAATCAAGTTCTATATATAATCCCTCTTATAGGGAAGGCCATACCAAATTCAGTTAAGATTATGGCTGGATCTATGAAAATGAACCTAAACATGTCAACAAAATAACACTGAGTGTGTAATTTTTTCTTACACTATAGTAGCGCGCTACACAAGTTTTTATTATTTTTTGTTCTTTAGTGTATAAGGTCTTGCACACTCCCGTTAATGTATAAGTGGCCCTCTGAAAAACACTTTGCCGGTGGTATTTTTCTACCAAAACTCTGGTCATTGATGGGGTACATCAACACGACCACATAATAGGAAAACAAATGAAAATCGGGTAGTTGTTGAAAATAAGAATTCACAGTTAGTCTTGATGCGGAGACAACAACTGAATAAACTGCATTCAGTCTGTACTAGTCTCTATAGCGCTAATTTGCATACATGTATGGATCTAATATTAAACAGTTACCGAAAATCGTTTGTACCGATTCAAAATGGCGGTCCAAAAACCGATTTTTACAAAGCACACCGTCCCGACAAAAAATATAAAAAACACTTTCCCCAAGGATTTTTTCCATAAACTTTGGCTCATAATAGGAGAACATAATTACATTTACATTGCTGATAAAATTTAAAAAAAAAGTTATTCCAGTACGATTTAAGGGGCAAAACAAATGTTGAATAGCGCATGCACCAAAATACTTAATTATGCTAGCATAATAACCCCATGGCCGATTTGAATTAAATATGCGCAACTGATTAGGCAAATACATAAAATTTTGGGCAAAAATAATTTACAGTTAAAAATGGCGCAAAAACAAAAAGTTGGGTCCACGTGGACCCCCCTCATTATACACTTGAAAGTGTTAAAGGTATATTTTTATTCATTGAAAACAGATCCCGCTATAATAGGGTATGTCTATATGGGTATATTTTAATTTCCAGCTAAAACTAGTCCGTTAGAGCTCTTTAGGAGTATGCATGGTATCCAACAAACCTGCAGATCCCGTCCTCCCGGGGATTATGATTGGGTTATATGATTAGGGTTTGGGTGATAGGGTTGGCGGCCATATTTTCATGTATTCGGTTAAATCAATCTCAACTTCTTGTAAGTGCAATATCAGAAAACACTATCATACAGACGCAAGGACCATAAAGGTCTTCCTGATTGTTTAGTTATATATGTGTGATTTTTCTGCATGCAGAGAAGAAGGAAAAAAAATAAACTTGTTCAAATTTAAAGGAAGTCAACAGGAAAAAGCAAACAACACAAACACCCACACTTAAAAGTGCGAGAAGGGTTTCACTTTTTCCATGTCCATGGTTAATGATTTTGGGGGTCGGTGTAATTATGCTTTCAAGAGTTACACATTTGGAAAACCGGCATAGTCTGGCAGTACTTTGAAAAACTCTCTGATTTTTGTTTTGAAGTAGGTGTCATAAACAACATCAAAAATCATCATGGGGGGGGGGGGGGGGGGGTGCGGGGCCTTTAGGAGTTTTTATAATTGAAAGGGAGAGAGAGGTTTCACACAGAGTGCCTCAAGAAAACGTAAACTTTACCCTAAAAGCGTTTCCCAATTTAAGTGTTTTAATAAACATTTATGCAATATTATACATATTTAAAAGAGGTTGTTTGTTAGCTTTTCAAAATAAACCAACCACCATTGAATTCGGGTCCCAAAGGACTGAGTTGGTCCATTATTTATTGAAATCTGTGTTTTTGTACTTGTAACACGGACGGCTGTTCTTTATCATCACATATCATTAATTGTGTTTAAACACACTAATCATGAGACCCCTAAGAGTGAAAATTTGTAATTTGCATGAACAGCTTAAAAATGGATAGGCTGTACGACTCATTCATTTTCCAACTGAAATTAATGTCCAAGAAAAGAAGAAACACAGTAATTCAAGGATATGACTCTCCAATCAAATACGTGTTGAAGTACGTGTCTGTATCAGTTTGTATCCTGGGGTCTGTATAAACCGGACAGCAATGACTAAAATATTGATTTGTGTTATTAGGTTGCATTTGGACCTATCACTTTGCAAGGTAAGTTAGGATACCTAGTACTTGTTACAAAAGGCAAGAATTGTTTGGATATTTTGGTTGTCGAGTTTTCAGATTAGCAAATCACTGTAGTGCCTTTAATGTGAGCAAAACCAAGCCTGTTCGTGTTTACAGTAAATATATAAGGGTCCCACCACATCAGTTGTTCAGATTTTCACACCGTTAAATAAACTTGTTTATGTGACTTTTAAACAACATTTTCTCTGTGTAAATGTTTCTAAAAAATTAAAATTTACCCAAATAGTCCATCATTAGTCAAAGGTGTTTTAAGACAGTGAATTTTTAACTTCTGAAGACAAATTCCAGGTCTAATCTGAAAATAAACATGCATGCCCGGGCCAATTAACTGTTTCAATACTATAACCTGTTTTAATATCATACTGAATAAGAGTTTTTGTTTTTGTTGGTCTTTGTTTTGTTTTGGTTTGTGTGTTTACCTTCTTACGGACGCGTTATGGTTTTGCTTTGCACTTTATTCATCATTTTCCTTGCCCTCTTCTTTGCCTCTTCTCCGTCATAGTGACGTAGCCTGGGGGGCGTAAAGCTAGGATTTTGTTGACGTGGGGCACGAATTTGTGAAGTACCGACACGTTTATTGTACGCGACAAACAACTGTGACAGCCGACCGCCGGGGCCAATCATCGATGCCAACAACTGCCCCTCCCTTTGGCTTCGCCTCTCTGCCCTCTCACGGTTTGCCTAGCCGTTTCCTAATGAAACACTTGTTTAGAATAAGAAACGAAAGCACACAAACTACTTGTTTTAAACAGGTGTGATTTGACTACACTGGAGAAAATAGCTACTTCTGACTTGAGAGGAGTTTGATTTCTTGTTATTGTCTCGTTTTGATCTCGGTTACGTTTATTCATTGTTTTCTTTCTCGTTTAGAGGTATCCTTTGTTTGCACTTGTGTGGGCGTAACATTGATCTCACATCAAATATGTGTGTTACTTTTCCCAGTAGCCTAAGAGTTTACTAGTATGATTTAGATATTCAAGAGCTAGTGGCGTTCGTTTAAAATACAAGCTTGAAAGGCTTGATGACTTAGTTAACTTACCTCGAGCGGCATTGCCGCAGAGGAAGTTAAACAAGTCATCAAGCTCGAAAGCTTGGTTATTTTCACGAACGCCATCATAGCGAATTGATTATATATTATACACTAGAGTATGATTTTAATAACATTTTAAACCTTTTTTGTGTTAAAACATGCTGAAATGGCTTGATAACGAAATATTTGGCGCAATTTAAATTTAACACTTTAAAAACACGTTGTCCTTGTCACCATCTCTTGACGACTTAACCAACCAAAAAAAAAGGTTTGATATTGAGTGCTCTGTGGCCATTAACCTCCATAACTAGATGGTTGATTGATCAGTCTTTTTCTTAATACAAGGCAAGAATGACGAGTTTTTGGTTTATCCTTGAGTATGGATTTGCATGAGAAATCAACCAAGCCTATCGGAATAAAGACTACTAACCCTATTCATCCCTAAACACTACGCTACGATGATGTAAGTATATTTATTTCTAAATATCTTAGGTGTACTGGTGATGTCCACATTGTGGAAACAGCATTGATTTCAAATGGACATGACGGCGTAGATGGGGGAGCTTCTGCAATTTTGATCTCAAGAGTTTAAACTGACTGAGTACCTTTTTTTGGGGGGGGGGGGGGAAGGGTGAACCCTTCTATATTCAACCAGTGTTGGGTCAGATCACCATAAAATTTTCTTGGGGTAGGTTTTCGTTTTTTTTTATTTCATTTTTTCTTCTGCAATTACCCTTAATGAAGGGTTTTGCCGTTCGGCATACAAATTTAGAAATGACAGTATGAAAATAAATCAAATATCCGAATTATATCATATATTTGCTGCTGTAAAAATAATAAATTGTGTCATGTCTAGTTAATGAGAAATGTTTCATGTAAAGAGCAATCTAATTTTGAAAATTTCATTTACGTTAAGCACAAGCACGCTCTATATTTCTACATACATACGATGCATAATGTGACACCATAGAATTTGTATCAAGTTTTGCCATCAGTATATATAAAGATCGCGCCGCTAATATCTAATTGTCAGGACATTGTATTTCTAGAACTATCACCGTGACCCGCGCGTTTCAGTTGTGACCGACCCCAGCTCCGAGTGTGCATGTATTAAAAAATAACAACCTCTAGAGCTGTTTATTAAAAATACCAACCCAGTAGCCTCCTCGAACCCCGATTGTAGTAGATAACGACGGGAAAACAATAGATAACAACAAAGACGCTAGCACGAGAAGTGTATGCGTAAAAAGTAGGTCGGTACTCAAAATTAGTCGAATTTCCTTCCTTGACAGATGGTTAACCATAGGCCCGAGTACCCATATTGTATGTTCAGTTAGCT